>CM057347.1:350897876-351207247 GCA_030015575.1 Agapanthus africanus | reverse complement strand
TGCTACATAGGGCTACAAAAAGGTAGAAAACTGAGAACGGGTGATAAGTTTCATGAGACAGAAAACGGGGCAAGTGTTGCAGCCAAGTCTGTTGGTCACTGTCACCCTGTATTACCAATACATTGATTCTGAACAAATGCTATTAGATACCGAACCTGATATACAAAATCATATCAATCTCTTTATTTATTAAAGTAATGATAAAATTTTGTATAGATGGATAATCTTTCGAACATTTCCTATATCAAAAGTTGATCGGTTCAGGCACGTTATCTAAAAGCATTGACGTTCTAAATCGAACTACAGTTCCTAGTATACAGAACACACATAAGAGGAAGAGTTCAAAAATGAACGAATCCTTCTTGAGGCATTGTAGACTAGGTCATATCAATGCGACCCGACTGGCTGAAGTTACATTTTAGATGCATATTTAAATCAGTTTGAATTTACATCTTGTGAAACTTGCCAGTCATGTCACAAAGATTAGATGACCATAGCTCTGTTTGTTGGAAACAGAGAAAGAGTTAATGAACTCTTGCGACTGATACATGATGATGTATGTAAGGTCTCCTGTCTACACGTGCCAGGACCGGTTCTTTGTACTTCATTACGTTCTCTGATGATCTCTCAAGATTCAGACATATGTTCCTGTTGAAACATGGGCCCGAAGCTTTTGAGATATTCACAGAATATAAGTTAGAAGTAGAGAACCAAAAACCGGGCATAAGTATTATATCCTATGATGAGATCAGGGAGGAGAATACTTGTGCATGGAATTCCTGGACTATTTTAAAGGAGAATGAGATTCTTTCTCAGCATTACTCCTCCGTATATACCATAGCACGATGGTATATCAGGGCGGAGCAATAACACCCTATATGATATGGTGCGCTCTATGATGAGTACTACTGAGTTTCCTATTTCCTTTTAGGGAGTTATGCACTTATGAAGTTGCATACCTATTGAATAGGGTTCGATTCAAATCAGTGCCTACCACTCCATATAAGATATGGTATGGGAAGAGCCTATCTCTTAAGGAAGTTAAGATTTGGGATTGTCCGTCCTGTGTCAAAAGCAAAATCCGGACAAGATCGAGGCAAGGTCAGTTCTGTAGAACTGGAAAGGTTCCAGCTATACAAAACTGCAGCTGATGATTTGACAGAACCAAAGGATTCAATAGTTCCCGACGAATCTCAGCCTCTCCGCCGATCTGGTAAGGTTTCTCATCCTCTTGAGAGATACTTCGGTGTTTCGATGACAGTGGGAGCGAGGATTGCAACATGAGATGATGACCCAACTAGATTCGAGCAGGTCATCGAGAGTAAGGACTCTGTAAGAATGGCTGGATGCTTAGCGATCTGAGATGGAATCCATGTACACCAATAAAGTATGGACTTTGGTTGCTATATCTGAAGGGTTAAATCCCCATCAGGAGCAAGTATATCTTGAGAAGATTACTTGGTGTAGATGGAAAAGTTGAGACTTTCAAAGCTAGACTTGTTAAAGGTTTTCGTCATCGACCAGGCATGGATAATGATGATACCTTTTCCAGTGGCTATGCTTAAGTCCATCCGGATCCTACTTGCCACGGCTACATACCATGACTACGATATCTGGCGGTTGGGTGCCATGACTACTTTTCTAAATAATGATTTAGAAGAGAATGTCTATAAGTACACAGCCAGAGGGCTTCGTAAACAGTGGGAGCAGCGGAAACGTGTGCAAGTTGCTTTACATGATAAAGCAGGCATCGCGGAGTTGGAACGTCTGTTTTGATGTGGTAGTCAAAGAGTTTGACTTCATCAAAATGGTAGATGAACCTTGTATGTACAAAAAGGTAGTAGAGAGTAAGGTGGCCATCCTCGTATTGTACGTGGACAACATACTCTTGATAGGAAAGGGGTTTCCTATATTACGCTCGGTCAATCTCCGCTTATCACAAGGATTCTCCTATAGGATCAAAGTGATACCTCCTAAATCCTGAGTTTTCATCTATGAGATAGATGTAATTGGATGCTAGGATTCTCACTAGATGTAGTGAGATGGTATCAATCGATCCTGGGGAGAATCACTGGAAGGGTTCCAGGGTGATAAAGACGACTGAATGTCAGTCGCAGGCATTGTCTTTACCTTCAGTAAAGGGACGGTATGTTGGAAGAGTTCCAAGCTAGATACCGTGGCAAACTAGACGATAAAGGCTGGTAACATCGCTATTAAAGATACTACCAAAGAGGCAGTTTGAGTGTATATTGGTTCATAAAATGAACTAGGTTCCTACCATTGTATGACAATGGAAGTGTGGCTTTGGCCAAGGAACCTCGATCCCATCAGTGACCCAGACATATTCTGAGGCAGTATTACCTGATCATGGAGATAGTTGATCTCCAGGGTGATCGAGGTTAAGAGAGTAGACTCAGAGGACAACACGGCGGATCCACTCACGAAGGCCTTTTCCCAAAGAGAGACTTTTAGGGGTTGGTTGAGTATTAGATACTACAACTACTGCTACAGATGGCCCTAGTGCAAATGGAAGATTGTTAGTTATATGTATGCCCTAGAGGCCATTACTGTACATTGGATGTATATTGTAATGGATGCTGGGACATATATAGGTAGGACTTTCTTGCTCGACATGATAGTACGCTATCTCGTTGCTCTTTATCTTAACATGTATACTCTCTGTCTCTCTGATTACATGTTGATAAAGCCCTTAGGATGTGTGCTCGACTTCCAGGACTATGATGTAGATCATACTAGTGGGGCCTGGATAGTCCATGAGTACATCCTTCAATGTTCCTAGTCGTGGGAATATCGAGACGGGGCATCGATATTCCAGAGTAGACTAGCGTATATCTTCTCGACCCATGTGATGGGCAATGGATGATCCCATATCCATTGGTGTTTGACATCAGAGATGGTATGCGGGTGCTCAGTGGAGACTGGGTACACTGAACGGACTCGCCGAGAACTCCCAGATGGTATTATACCTCACGTCAGATGGCAGTTCTCTGGTGACACTGGTGCAGCTTAGTCTGTTGACCCGAGATCATCATAGAGTCTTGTGTGTCTCCCACTGTGCTTTGATTTCCACCCTACCACGGCTCTACTGAGTCGTGCAAACAGGTGGTTTTTGGGTACAGTCCCGATTCACATGGAGGCAATGAACGATAGGAGGGGATTCGTCTCTCCCGGTATTGGGGGTTGATGTTGCGCTATGCTCGACTGGCCATAACAGGAAATCCCTGGCCAGGGTTGCAGTGATATACTGGTAAGAGTTATCAGTAGTTTCACGATTGTTATGGAACTCACGTCGGCATGACTTATCGAGCTATTGGGGTCTGACGTTTACTACCCCTAGGCGAGATATGCGACATATCAGACGAACAGACCGGACTGTACGGTAAGTGTTACTGGTTGGATTCACAGGAGTGTGAGCGGGTTTGCTTGTCGATCTTCTGATCGCTCAATACCCGGGTGGCCATTACGTTTAGCAGACCGCTTGCGGCTTGTGGGTGTTTGATATGATCATCACCTGCTGCCGGCGTATTGACGAGTCTTTAGAGTCCTACACAGAGGATTCCTGGCTCAAGCGAAACGAAATAGGAGCGCATATGAGATATGTGCGGGACCGAGAATAATGCGTGTATGTGATACCGCGTTCTATTCTCGCGATGAATGTATCGATTGGTTGTATGCGATATAACCTAGTTATCGAATCAAGGATTGATTCGATATGCCGATACATTGGATATTAGTCGGTTATATGCGATATGACCGGATCGTTAAATCAAGTATTGATTTAATGATTTAATGCATAATTATATATTTGATATATTACTTTGCATTAACTAGTATTGGTTCACTTAAATTGGATTTTCTCACTTGAAATACACAAGTTGTATATGTGATATACTTTTGTGCACTTGTTTGTATCATGTTTGATGATACATGCTAACTTGGGTGTGTATGATTAAACCATGGTTATGTTAATGGTTAGGGTTTTGATTTACTTATTTAGTTATTCTTTTTATTTATTTATTCATTTTTTGCAAGATAAATAGAATGGTGGCTTATTTTGTTTCTTTCATGAAGCTTCATAAAGTGTTGAAAGCTTGACCATTTTGTTTGTTTACTTAACCCTAACCATTCAACCTAACCATAGTTTATTCTCTACACCGAATCATGGTTGCTATATGATAAGTATCATTTATTTTCTATTTTTAAAAATAACTTATCATAATTCTTTTCTTCTTCTTCTTCTTCATCTTCAAAAAGGAAGAAAGCTTGCCTCCATCAATGGCAACTTGAGAAAAGAGTGAGAAATCCAATTCTAAAGTGAACCCACTTCCTATTTCTTCATCCTCTACCTCTTGCCAAGTAGTATAGGGTGTTTTCTTCACAAGTTTCATGACTTGGTGAAGTTGGAGCTTGATCTTGAGTTGCCTCGACGTAGATCATCTTCGGCATCGAAGTCGACGACCTAGCCCGCCCATTTCTCCGATGAAGCCGACGCTAGAGCCCGGGATCCGATGATCGCAATGAGGGGACTTCATCACGGAGCTATGGAGGTGGAGGACCAGATCTACAAAGGTTGTAGCCTCTTTCCTTTAGCAATAAAATTGTTTACTTGCTTGCATCGCCTATACATCTAGTTAACGATCCGTATTAGGGTTTGTAGGCACAAAAAAAATTAGAATTGGCCATGTTTGATCACTTATAGAACCTCATGGGTGTGCCTAGGAACCCTTTACTACAGACTAACCTGCACAAGTGTCACCAGAGAACTGCTATCTGACGATAGGTATGGTACCATCTAGGAGTTCTCAGTGAGTCCTGTTCGGTGTACCCATTCTCTAATGAGCACCTGTATACAATCTTTGATGTCAAATACCAATGGTTATGGGATTAATCATCGCCCCATACAAGAAACGTACACACTAGTTTACTCTGGAATATCGATGCCCTGTCTCGATATCCCTTCAACTAGGAACTGTTAAAGGATGTGCTTATGGACTATCCAGACCCCACTAGTATGATCTGCATCATAGTCCTAGTAGTCAAGTCCACATCCTAAGGGCTTTATCAACATGTATCATAGAGACAGTATAATTATAATAAATGCACATGTCAAGATAAAGTGCAACCAGATAGCATACTATCATGTCGAGCAAGAAAGTCCTCTATATATATGTCCAAGCATCCACTATATCATACAATAATGGCCTCCAGGGCATACATATTCCTAACAATCTCCCACTTGCACTAAGAGCAGTTGTTGTAGTATCTCATACCCAACATCCCAAAAAGTCTCTCAAACTGCGTCTAGGGGAGGGCCTTCATGAGTGGATCCGCTGTGTTGTCCTTCGTGTCAACTCTCCTGACCTCGATCTCCCGGATCAGGTGATACCGCCTAAGAATATGTCTGGATCGCTGATGGGACCATGGTTCCTTGGCCAAAGCCACAGCTCCATTGTTATCATAATACAAGGGTATTGGATGCTCAATGGATGGAACCACACCAAGTTCAGTAATGAACTTCTTCATCCAGACAACCTCTTTGGCAACATCGTTGGCAGCGATGTATTCAGCCTCCATCGTCGAGTCTGCTATTGTATCTTGCTTGGAACTCTTTCAACATACCGTCCTTCCATTGAGGGTGAAGACAAAACCCGAGACCGACTTACTGTCGTCCTTATCACTCTGGAAGCTCGAATCGGTAAAGGACTCCACCTGGAGTTCTCCGTTACTATACACCAAGAACATCTCTTTAGTCATTCTTAAGTACTTAAGAATATTCTTCACAGCTGTCCAGTGCTTCTCCCTAGGATCTGATTGATACTTACTTACCACACTAAGTGCGTAAGTTACATCCGGTCTAGTGCATAACATCGCGTACATGATAGACCCAACTGCAGAAGCATAGGGTATCCCTTGCATGCGAGCCCTTTCCAAATCATTCTTGGGAGACATCTCTTTGAAGAGGGTGATTCCTGAACAAGCGGGTCAATTACCACGCTTAGAATCTTCCATACTAAACCACTTTAGTATGGTGTCTATGTACCTGGATTGGGACAATCCCAACATCCTTTTAGATTTATCTCTATAGATCTTTATCTCCAGGATGTAGGAGGAATCACCCAGATCTTTCATGGAGAACTTTTGTGATAAGAAGAGCTTGACTGAGTGTAGTATAGGAACATCATTTCTTATCAAGAGTATGTCATCCACGTACAATACGAGGAAGACAACCTTACTCTCTACAGCCCTTTTGTATATACAAAGTTCATCTACATTTTTTATGAAGTCAAACTCTTTGACCACTACATCAAAATAGATGTTTCAGCTCCACGATACTTGCTTTAATCCGTAGATTGATTTAAGCAGCTTGCACACCTTTCTGCTGCTCCCACTATCTATGAAGCCCTCTGGCCGTGTCATGTACACGCTCTCTTCTAAATCACCATTTAGAAAAGCGGTCTTGACGTCCATCTGCCAGATTTCATAGTCATGGTATGCAACAATGACAAGTAGGATCCTGATGGACTTAAGCATAGCCACTAGAGAAAAGGTTTCATCATAGTCGACACCTGGTCTTTGACGAAAACCTTTTACAACAAGTCTAGCTTTGAAAGTCTTAACTTTTCCATCAACACCAAGTTTCTTCTTAAAGATCCACTTGCTCCCGATGGGTTTTACCCCTTCAGGAGCAACTACCAAAGTCCATACTTTGTTGGTGTACATGGATTCCATCTCAGATTGCATAGCATCCAACCATTTCACAGAGTCTCCACTTGTGATGGCCTGCTCGAAACTAGTTGGGTCATCATTTTCCATGATGCAATCCTCGCTCCCAATGTCTATGAGAAAACCGTAGTATCTCTCAGGTGGATGAGGAACCCTACTAGATATGCGGAGTGGCTGAGATTCGTCGGGGACTATTGAATCCTCCGGTTATACCAAATCATCAGTTATAGTTTGTGTAGTTGGAACTTCTTCCAATTCTACCTCATTACCACTAATTTCTTTCATAAGAAATTCCTTTTCTAAAATGGTGGCATGTTGAGAAACAAACACCTTTTGTTCCTCAGTATGGTAGAAGATATATCCTTATGAATTCTTTGGATATCCCACAAACTTGCACAGAACAGACCTTGCCTTGAGCTTGTCCGGATTTTTCTTTTTAACATAGGCCGTACAACCCCATATCTTAACTCGTTTAAGAGATGGTCATTTCCCATACCATATCTCATATGGAGTGGTAGGCACGGATTTGGTCGGAACCCTATTCAATAGATATGTAGTTGTCTCAAGTGCATAACCCCAAAAGGAAATAGGCAACTCAGCAATACTCATCATAGAGCGCACCATATCTAATAGGGTGCGATTTCTCTGCTCTGATATTCCATTGTGCTGTGGTGTATACAGAGGAGTAAGCTGAGAGAGAATCCCATTCTCTTTTAAATAGTCTCGGAATTCCGTGCTCAAGTATTCTCCTCCTCGATCAGATCGAAGGACTTTAATAATTTTACCCGTTTGGTTCTCTACTTCGTACTTATATTCCTTGAAGTTATCAAAATTTTCAGATTTGTGTTTCAACAAGAACATATGTCCGAATCTTGAGAGATCATCGGTGAATGTAATAAAGTACGAGGAACCATTCCTGGCATGTGTAGACATAGGACCGCATACATCACTAAGTATCAGTCTCAAGAGTTCAGTAGCTCTTTCTCCGTGTCCCGTAAACGGAGTTTTGGTCATTTTGCCTTTGAGACATGACTGGCAAGTTTCATAAGAAGAAAATTCAAAAGGATTCAAATATCCATTTTTATGCAACTTAGCTAGTCTTGTCGCATTGATATGACCAAGTCTACAATACCACAAAAAGGATTCGTTCATTTCTGAACTTTTCCTCTTGTGTGTGTTCTGTATGTTTAGAACTGTAGTTTGATTTAGAACGTATATACCGTTACACAACGTACCAAACCCAATCAACGCTTGATTTATGAAAATGTTCATAACATTTTTCTCTAATACAAAGTTATATCCTTCTTTATCTAATAAAGAAATTGATGTTATATTGCACATCATATTTGGTATGAAATAACAGTCGTTCAAAATCAATGTATTACCATTTGGTAATACAAGGTGATATTCGCTAACTGCTTTGGCTGCAACAATTGCACCATTCCCTACCATGAGAGACTTATCACCCTTTCCCAGTTCTCTATTTCTTCTTAACCAATGCAACAAATTACAAACGTGAGATCCTGATCCGGTATCCAATACCCAGGACGTAGAGCATATTGAGAAACGGTTCTCGGTAACTAACACACCCGAAGAAGATGCATCATCATGCTCTTTCTTCGTTCGGGTTGCGACGGAATCCTGATATTCCCCTATTCCTCGCTTAGACTTATGACAATCAAAAGAAAAAGCAGAACTAATATTCCCCAGCTCAGTATAATAAGCGGGTTCGGTCAATACATCCATTTTATTATCTTGATTAAGGCGTATCATGGTTGCTACCTGGAGAGAGAGAAGACAACACTTTAGCATGCGCTCTTGCAAAATTAGATTGGTTATTATCTTATCTAATCAGGATGTCTCCCACTGTTTTTATCAAATTTTCCTTCAAACCCTAAAAGGTAAGATTAGCCGGGATTAATTACGCCCTACAAGTTCGCCAATCGGTCAGCCAGGCAGGTATTGGTACTCCGAGGGAGTCTCCCCATGCTTTCGTATGGAACTAATTAAATAACCTCATTTCCGCAGGGGCATAACCCCGTTAACACCTTTCTTAGACACCTACTGGATCAGCTAATTGTAAAGTGGAAAACTCTCTCAGGAGTAACACTTACTCGTAGTGGGTATCGGGATCCAACTATCTTATAGAAGGTATGCAATCTCATTGCAAATTTCAACACTTAAAATTCTCGATATCTGTTTTTACCCCTAGCGACTTATGACCTTGGCTATGGTCAACAAATCATAAGCGCTAGCCAAGTTCAACCCGTCATTTTGTGATTGAATTAAACCCATCCGTACGACCCTTGGCTAAGGTCAACAAAACTGTACGACTACCCTAATCCAATCGCATCATATGCTGCAGATAAGCACTAATCAGCTACTGTACACTACGCCTTGGCTATGGTCAACAAACGTAGCATGAATACTAAATAGAACTTATCTGAAATAACGGAAGGCTACGGCTGGTTTTGAAGAAAACCTTTATCGTAATGAACTTGATATTGTTGTAGAATCTAGTGATTTGAAAAGGAGTGGTTTAAGGTCCGCTTTTAAAATCGAGTAGTTTTCAAAACAAACCTAGTGGGTTATAGCATTTGCTTGGTTTGCTAAAGAGGTCACTCCCGGTGAAGGGATATAGGCTCTTTCCTCATTGAATGAGGTGCTGGATATTCATAAAGGAATACCGCTATGCAAAACAAAAAATAGAGCCACCTTTTTGAAAAATTTGATTCTACAACATCTTTAGGTTTCTTTTATTTTCATTAATCTCATTAATGACGTCCCATCATTTAGGTTTCCTAAACATCACAGAAGAAACGAAAATAGAACGTACGCTTATTCCATCCGCATTTGCCACGAGGCCCCGTCATGCATCGTCAGGTTACTTAACTAACGGCAGAGCGGGGACAGGACTAGTGCGGGTGCAAAACATAAGCTACATTTATTATATATATATATATATATATATATATATATATATACAGCATTCGTCTCAGGCAGTTATATGATCACATCACAGAACTCAAGCAGCAGAAGTCAATATATGAAATATTGGATATACTAGGAGGTCCGTGTTTTAAATTAAGCTAGTAATGAAAAACACGGATTCCACAGTCATGATGAATAACCAAACCCACATCCCTAGACCCCTACGAGAGAGGCAAGTGACCCATCCAATTTTAGAGTTAGACGACCCGGTCTCGACTCCTCGAGGTGGCCTCCCACTGGACTCTGGAACCCGGTTACTTATGCTCCCCGCCTTGGGTCTATTTTAATGCGGAAAAGTAAATAATATACATCAATGGTGACAACAACCTCAACCCGGAAGTGTCCCAATAAAAGAATATTACATACAAATTTACATGAATGAAAATAGAAAAACTCTTATCTTACGTAAAAAACCCCGGCTATTCAATCCCGACGATCCAATATAACATATCAGAAGCAACACATAACATCACATGTCATCAACGCAAGTAAATATGCGTATTCTTAATACCGTTGACGTATAGAAATGAGATTGGGGATACACCACATATTACATTTACGGTCGCAGAAAAAAAATGAAAACTACAATAATTAGAATCCACATCATCCTTAGACATCATAAACCCGGAATATTTCATATCTCGGATTTCATGCCTAACCCTTTAAACCTTGCATTTAAATCTCGAATTGAAAACACTTTTCAATAACAAGTCGGGTAATTCAACAAGATTCCCGATTAAATGATCGAATGCTCATCGGAAACTTTAGTAGATTGCCGCACCCCCGATGCCGTCAACGAAGTGCACTTAGGCAGAACACCGCGGTCTCGAGCACCCGAGTGGATGCTTTTGGCCACGGGGTTCTCCTATAGTCACTTGGTAGGGGCTATGGGGCGTGGTTATCTAGTAGTGTTTCCCGGCGACTATTCGTGTACAATACGAGATTGCGACGGAGTTTTGATCCGAATCGAAACTCCGTGGCAACCAATCAAATGAGACTAAAATGCTAGATTTCAAAACACAAACTAGTTTTCACAAAACTAATTAATGTGGATTCCAAATATTGTACCACTTATTATAAATATCTAGACTATATTAAAGATTTCGATCGATTCATCAAACACCCATAAATTACAGAGACCTCAACAACTTGAGCCTCACAAAAAATACCCAGAAAACCCAGAATCACAAAATGGAGCAGCATAAGAAAAACGAACCCTTAACTCCATAAACTTGCGATGGAATCGCGGCCAAAACAAGGGTTAGGCCGCGGTTGCGCGGCGGTTTAGTGGAGATGGGGCCTCATATTTCTTAGGGCTCCATCAAATAACCTGAATATTTTCTAACTATTTTTAATTTGAAAATTTTCAACTTTTGAAAAATGGACAGAAACTTGGTAAAATGCGGGTTTCGAAGTTCGATTGAATACTTTAATGTCGTATAAACATCGCCTAATGCTCTAGCTTGGCTTTGATTGTTGGGTTATGCTAGCATCCCGGCCATCAATCCGTGGCCAACAAAAATTTATAAACTGGCGCTAACACAATCCTATCCTACGGATCTACCATTAACCCTAAACTAGCAATATGTAAAGAGATTAAAGAATGGTTATACCGAATTGATCCATGTCCTTCGGTCTTCAACCACCATCCCAAGCACCTAGAGGCTTTCTTGATCAAGCTTGATCTCCAGTCTCCCTCCATCAATGATGATCCATCCGAGAGTCTATGAAACGAGCTCCAACCATATATCCGAGGTAACTAGGGTACCAAGATCGCTACACTAGATAGCCTAGAAGAAGTAGAGAGTGATGAAGAATTAATTTGTCTCAAGACACCCTAGGTTTCTCAACACATGAGACATTAAGGGTGGAGGTAGAAGAAGATGCTTTGAGGATGAGAGTGTTGTAGGAGAGAGAATGAATTGTTAGTGTATATGCCCTAGAGGCCATTACTGTATCATACTAGCTTGTATATTACTTAATGGAAGCTTGGGATATTCACAGTTATATTGACAGTCTTGCTCAAAATGGTAGTATGCTACTTGGTTTGTCTCTACTTCAATATGTGCATGTGTTTATTTTAGCATATCGCTTATACATATTGGTGGAGCCCTTAGGATCTTTGCTTGATTACCAGCGCTGTGATGGCAGTCACACTTGTGGGGGCTGGGTAATCTATAAGCACATCCTTATATAGGTCCTTAGTCATTGGACTATCGAGACAGGGCATCGATACTCCGGAGTATACTAGCATATGCGCTTCTCATCCCAGCAGGGAGGTGGTCTGTCCCACAGCCATCAGTACGTCGTACTGGAGATAGTATGCGGGTGCTCGTTAGGTTACGAGTACACTGGACAGGACTGTTAGTGTTTATGCCCTAGAAGGCCATTACTGTATCATACTAGTTTGTATATTACTTAATGGAAGCTTGGGATATTCACATGTGTATAACAGTCTTGCTAAACATGGTAGTATGCTACTTGGTTTTTCTATCTTAATATGTGAGTATACGTATTGATAGAGCTCTTAGGATCTTGCTTGACTACCGGCGTTGTGATGGCAGTCACACTAGTGGGGGCTGGGTAGTCTACAAGCACATCCTTATTCAGGTCCCTAATCGTAGGATTATCGAGACAGGGCATCGATACTCCGGAGTAGACTAGTGTGTACGCTTCTCATCCCAGTTGGGGAGATGGTCTGTCCTACAGCCGTCAGTACGTCGTACTGGAGATAGTATGCAGGTGCTCGTTAGGTTACGAGTACACCGGACAGGACTCACAGGGAACTGTTGGTTGGTTTTATACCAGTCATCAGTGAACAGTTCCCAGGTGACATGAGTACAGCATAGTCCGCAGACTTGACACTGCTACTTCGCCTCGAGTGTGTCCCACTGTTCTTAGATTGCTACCCTACCACGGCTCAAAGGAGTCGTGCAAACAGGTAGCAGTTGGGTGCAGTCCTGAGCACTTGGAGGCAGTGGCGGTTAGACAGGATTCGTCACTCCCGGTATTGGGGGTTTATATCGCGCTGTGTCAGAGAGCCATTACGCAAAGTCCCTGGCCAGGGCAAGCGAGATTTACTGGTAGGTTCCAGTAGTTTCTCAGGGTGTAATGGGCTTCGCTCCGACACGATTTATACCGCTATTAGGGGACTGACGCTTGCGCCTCTAGGCCCGATATGCGATAGTCTTAGACGAACGGACCGGACTGTATGGAGATTGTCACATCAGACTCAGTAGGAGTTCGGATGGGTTTCCTCATCGGCCTTCTTATCGACATCTACCTGGGGACCGTTACGTACAGCTAGTGCCGCTTGCGGTCTGTGGTTAAATCCACTGCCAGCGTAGTAGTCGAGTCTCTAGAGTCCCACGCAGAGAGTTTCCCTACTCCAGGCGAAACGATATAGAGGTCGTATGGTTTTACGACAAGGGTTCGGACGCATACGTGTGTTTACGCACGTATGACTTTCGGACAGTTTTTACTAGTCGGCTTTGGTTTAAGCCAGTTACTAATATCCGGTTATTGGATTTATATAGTCTAAAGTTTTTCCGCATTTTCGCGGATAGGAGGGGCGTTCTCGTAATTGCGCGAGAAGCTTCTAGAAGATGGTGACTAAGGAGGTTAAGGTGGCATATACATTGAATGAGATTAGTGAGTCATATGAGTGATTCATCCATGTCATTAATGCATCATAAATGCTTAATGACTCATGGTAATGAATCACCATTAGATATTTATGAAGCATGATTATTCATCATTTGTTTTTCTTTTATTGATAAATCTTAATGCTTCATATATATTATGATAACTCATTTTCTCAAATCAATTCTTCTTCTCACCTTCTCTCTCCTCAAGCTTCCTCTCTTCAAACCCTAATCCTCCCCTCTCATGTGTTGAGTACAAGGATTAGTTAGAATACTTAATCCATAACCCTCACTCTATATCATCCAGGTACTTTGATTAGCACTTAAAGAAACCTAGTTGCCTCAAGTTTAGAGGCAAAGCTTGGAGTAAAGCTCTCGTGGTGGATCGTCTACTACTTGGAGAAGGCCGAGGAGGAGGTGGAGTTCGTAAAGATGAAGGACACGGTTCTTTAGGTATAATCCCTTTACATAGTAGTTTAGAACTTCTATGTTTGATGTTAGTTATTGTTTAGCTTCGATTCATGCGGTTAGTCGATGTTTAAGCAAAGAACAAGATCGTTTTTCATATTTTCGCCTCCCCGCAAGTCGTGGGGTGTTGTACATCGACTTACAGTGGTATCAAAGCCTCGCTAAACAATAAATAACTTACTTGCAAATTTGTATGAATTTCGAACGAAAAAAACGAAACCGGAAAAGCCCGAAATCACAAGTTTCTGTCGTTTTTTAAATGAAGTCCAAAATTTTTTCAGGGATGTTCAGAAAGCTTGAAAAGACAGTAGAAGAACACCCAAGAAAATTGGGCCCCTGAATCGCCTAAAGCGCCGCGGAACCGCGGCAGATCCCACCGATCCGCCGCGATTCCGCCGCCGAGTTGGCGATTCAGGAACCCAATTTTCCTGTGTTGCTTCTCTGTGATATTTGGTATTTTCTGGAAGTTTTTATTTTTGCTCAGGTTTCAGATTTACAGAGAAGTATTGGAGCAAAATTAAAAGTGTTTAATCGATCGAAATTATACAGTATTTGCTTGTTGGATTATATCTGTGTTTGTATAATGTGTTCGTAAACCTCCCCTAACTGCTAGTATGTCGGTTGGCAGGGGGTTGCATATTTCTGTAATGGTTTTTACTGTTTGTGGATATGAACTGTGTTGGACTGTTATGATGTATAGCCGGGGTTATGTGATGGGTTGTTATTTAATTCATTTGATGTAAATGTAATTTGTTGTAATATTATTTTGCGGGGCACATCCAGGTTGCGGTTGTAGCCACCGTTGTATTATTTCATTTTACTGTTTTTGCTCCTAGGACAGACCCAAGGTGGGGTGCACAAACTGCCGGGCAGGTAGTTTGCCGTATCCGTTGGGGTCTTGGGTGGGGTAATGGCTATTCATCACAACTGTGTAATCCGTCCTTTGTTGCAGGCTCAAAACAAACACGGATTGCTTGCAAATCCAATAAAGTTCATCTGTGATCTGGAATGCCTATTATTGCGTCTGACGAATGTACAATATCTATATATGATAGCTATTTAGACGTCACTTATGTTTTTCACCCGCGCTAGCCCAGCCCCCGCTCTGTCGTTAGTTAAGTAACCTAACGGGTGATGACGGGACCCCGTGGCGAATGCGGATGGTATAAGAGGACGTTGTATTTTCGTTGTTTTCTGCAATGATAGGTTAATGATGGGACGCATTATTTATAATGCAAAGAAAATAAACCAAAAGTTGAATCGTTGGAACAATTTAAAAGAAACCACTCGGTTATTTTAAAAGAGCAGAATTTTTTAAATTGTGGAGCTTTAACCACTCCTTTTAAAAAAGCTATCAGGTTCCTTCGATTATATCAAGTTCACTACGTTCACGGTTTCGCCAAAACCAGTCGTAGCCCTCCGTCATTTCTTATGAATGGTCAGTAGTATTCAAGCTATGTTTGTTTGGCCCTTAGTCAAGATATAGTGATTGGTAGCTGCTGGGGTATTCATTTGTTGAATAGATAGATGAGTTGGTTTGGGACAGTCGTATTACTTTGTTTGGCCCTTAGTCAAGAGTATATACGGATGGGTTCAAATCAACAGGATAATGATGGGCAGAACTTGACATGTGACTTATGATTTGTTGGCCCTTAGTCAAGATCATAAGAACATGGGGAAAAAATCTATATCGGGAATTTCTAAAGAAACTGAAATTTGCAAAGAGATGCATACCATTTGGAGTTTGATGAATGTTGGTAGGATTCCTTCAACATTATCATACGATGATATTTGGATCCTGATCCTACTGTGAGTATATGCTACTTATCAGGATATTCGTCACTTAACGATCAATGCTATAAACCAAGTAGGTGTCAAGAAAGGTATCAGCGGGGTTACGCCCCCAGAGAAAAGAGGTTCTTTAATTAAGGAACTTCGCGAAAGCGTTGGAAAACCTCCCTCGAAGTACCGACACTAGCCTGGCTGAACGGTTAAGCAAGTATTGTACAGTGAGTATAGTCCTGGCTAATTCTTCTTTTATGGTTTGAGGAAGGATTCGAGAAACAGTGGGAGCCATCCAGTTTAGATAAATTAAAAACCAATCTAAACTTGCAAGAGCATCATGCTAAAGTGTTTTCTTCTCTCTCTCTCATTGCAGCGACCTTGTGACCATGACTAGGTTACATCTAGATAACAAGTTGACTGAATCTAACTTATATGACTGGCAAAGGTCTGTCCAGATGACCATTGCCTATAACAAGCTGGACCACCCTATTACTACTCAAGATCCTACCGTCCCAGGTCCAGTTTCCACCGTCGCGGATATGGATATCCGTCAGACAAAGGAAAAGAATAAAGCGAAAGCCAAGTGCCTCGTGTTGGCTTCAGTTGATGGTATATACCAGAAGCAGCACGAGAAGATGGACTCTGCTTCCATCTTTCTCCATAACAAAGATTTATATGGAGAGCAATCTCATATCGCAAGGTATGAGGCCTCGAACGAATTAATTCAAGCGAGGTCGGCTGACGGGTCATCTGTAAGGGACAACATCCTTACGATGACTAGCTATATTGATGAGCTCAAGGACCTGGAGACCACGTTGGGAAACAGGTCATATAATGACTTATTTCCACAGTCCCTACCCTCTACTTACACCCTGAAAGAAACCAGGGAGACACAAGCTCTGCTTAATAGGGGACCTTCTTCTTCTTCATCCAAGGCGAAAGCAAAGGGTGAAAAGAAGAAGACCTCTACAAAGCCCATATACGGTGTCAGCAAAGTAGGAGGAAAAGGAAGAGAAAAAGTTTCGGGACTTGGTAAAGGTAAGGAGGGATATTCCTATTGTTATGGGAATGGACATTGGCAGAAGGATTGCAGGGCTTTGGAAGCCAGTAGCCAGGATACGAAGCATTTGGTGGCTTCAGCCTCAAGTGTGTTTGTAATTGAGAACTGTTTGTCAATTAACTCTACTTCCTGGGTACTAGATACCGGAGCAGGATCTTATATCTGTAATTCGTTACATGCTTTGAGAAACCGTAAAGTTATAAGGATAGGTGATTTGTCTCTCAGAGTTGCAAACGGAATGAGCGTGGACGCTGAATCCGTGGGAGAATATTGTAGGGTTCCTAGGCACTCTCAAGAGATCTCACAAGGCATCAACCATGCCAATTTCAAATTTTATATGTGCCGAGAAACCCTAACAAGATCGTTGGCTAGAAATTTAGGCGACAAAGCAACTAGTTAACTACTTTAACTAAAAGTACGGATATACAACCTTTGTAGATCCGGTCCTCCACCTCCATAGCTCCGCAATGAAGTCCTCTCCGCTGTACAAAACAGATCTTGGACTCTAGTGTCGGCTTCATCGGAGAAATGGACGGGCTAGGTCGTCGACTACGATGCCGAAGATGATCTACGTCGAGGCATCGCTAGATCAAGCTCCAACTTCACCAAGTCATGAAACTTGTGAAGAAAACACACTCTACTACTTGGCAAGAGGTAGAGGATGAAGAAATAGGAAGTGGGTAGACTTTAGAATTGGATTTCTCACTCTTTTTCATCAATCACCATTGATAGTCCAAGGTTTTTCTTCTTTTAAGAAGATGAAGAAGAAGAAGATGATATTATGATAAGATATTAAAATGAAAAGGAAAAACAATACTTATCATAATACTAACCCTAGTTTAGTGTACAGAATAGACCATGGTTAGATATGATGGTTAGGGTTAAGCAAGAGACAAGAATGGTGGACTAGGTCAAAGTTTCATGAAGCTTCAGCTAAACTACAAATAAAGCCACCATTCTTTTCTTATCATTTCCAAAATGAATAAACAAGTAAATAAATGAATAAGAAAATGAAAAGCAAAACCCTAACCATTATCATGTAACCATGGTTTGATCTTTACACAAAAACCCTAGGAAACATGTATCATCAAACATGATACAATCAAGTGCACAAAAGTATATCACATATACAACTTGTGAACTTCAAGTGAGAAAATCCATTTAAAGTGAACCAATACTAGTTAATGCAAAGTAATATATCAAATATATAATTATACATTAAATCATTAAATCAACACTTGATTCAATGATCCGGTCATATCGCATGTAACCGACTAGTATTCAATGTATCGATTTATCGAATCAATCCTTGATTCGATAACTAGGTTATATCGCATACAACCAATCGACACATTCTTCGTGAGAATGAAATACGGTATCACATACACGCATTATTCTCGGTCCCGCACATATCTCATATGCGCTCCTATTTCGTTTCGCTTGAGCCAGGAAACCTCTGTGTAGAACTCTAAAGACTCGTCAATACGCCGGCAGCAGATGATGATCATATCAAACACCCACAACCCGCAAGCGGTCTGCTAAACGTAACAGCCACCTGGGTATTGAGCGATCAGAAGATCGACGAGCAAGCCCGCTCACACTCCAGTGAATCCAACCAGTAACACTACCGTACAGTCCGGTCTGATCGTCTGATATGTCGCATATCTCGCCTAGGGGTGGTAAACGTCAGACCCCAATAGCTCAATAAGTCGTGTCGATATGAGGTCTATAACATTTCGAGAAACTACTGGTAACACTTACCAGTAAATCTCAGCAACCCTGGCCAGGGATTTCCGGTTATAGCCAATCGAACACAGCGCAACATCAACTCCCTATACCGGGAGAGACGAATCCCCTCCTATCGCTCATTGCCTCCATGTGATTCGGGACTGTACCCAAAAACCACCGTTTTGCACGCTCTCTTGGACGTAGTAAGATGGAAATCAAAGCACAGTGGGAACCACACAAGACTCTATGACGATCTCGGGTCAACAGACTACTCTGTACCAGTGTCACCAGAGAACTGCCAACTGACGTAAGGTATAATACCATCTGGGAGTTCTCGGCGAGTCTGTCCAGTGTACCCAGTCTCCACTGAGCACCCGTATATCATCTCTGATGTCAAACACCAATGGATATGGGATCATCCATCGCCCATCTGTATGGGTCGAGAAGGTATACGCTAGTCTACTCTGGTATATCGATGCCCCGTTGTTCCCCTCCGAAAGACGGCGCGACATGACGTCTTGCCTGAGATTCGGGGCAGATGCTAATTGGTGCTATCCGTCTACCTCTCCGAAGATGCCAAGTTGATTTATGGCACCATGTATCGAAGGTTTAAACGGATGCGTCCGATGTAGCAGACTTCGTCAGATTCCCCCTCGCTTGAGGGGTTTTTGATTGTGGGGACGCTCTTCCTTGCAGGCGCAAGCCCCTGCAGTTAATTACGCTACCGCATCGCGGTAACAACTTTCTCCTTCTCCAGCTGGTCACTTCGTGTCGTGGGTGTTTGTTTTATTTATGGTTGCCAGTGGATTGTATACGGAGACCAATTTATGTCGTCGTCCGTAGGACGTGGATTAGTCCAAATCCGTGTTTTCTTAGATTTGGGTTTGGGGTTTTGGTTTGAGGATACGTTAGCCATATTTGAGGCTAAGATCAACTCAAACGTTTGTTAAGGATACGTTAGTCCAGTTTGAGACTAAGATCAACTTAACGGGATCGTTTAGATCCGACAAAAGAGCGTTTGGGCTCTAATGTTCCAGTTTAGGGACATAGTGGTCCATTGCATGTGTGGCCGTCGGGACCCATCACCTCTCTGACGACGTTGAAGGATTACAACGACAGATGTCAGAGGAGTTCAGAGATGTACCCTTGAACCAGAGTTGATTAGGGGGATCTATAGTCCAATTTGGGACTAAAGTCTGTTTGAAGGTTTAAGGATGCGTTAGCCATTTTTGAGGCTAAGATCAACTTAAACAGGATCGTTTAGATCCGACAAAAGAGCATTTGGGGCTCTATTGTTCTAGTTTAGGGACATGGTGGTCCAATACCAGTTTAGGGACATGGTGGTCCATGTTCCAGTTTAGGGACGTGGTGGTCCATTAGTAGTTTAAGGACGCATAAGTCCATGGGTTTAAGGACCCCACAGTCCATATGGGTGTGTTTAAGGACGCATTAGTCCGTTAGTTTAAGGACGCATAAGTCCGCGGGTTTAAGGACCCCACAGTCCGTATCTTGGTTTAAGGACGCATAAGTCCATGAGTTTAAGGACCCCACAGTCCGTGTTGATGTGTGGTTGTCGGGACCCGTCACCTCTCTGAAGACGTTGAAGGATTACAACGACAAATATCAGAGGAGTTCAGAGATGTACCCTTGAACCAATGAGTTGGTTGAAAGAGCAGATGTGCTCAGATCAAGATGATTTGAGGACTTATGGCCAGTTTGGGCTAAGTCCAGTTATGTTTGAAATATTGGCCCTCTGTTGGTCCATTGAAGGAGAGGCTTTGCCTCTGAAACTTAGCCAATTGGGCTGAAGCTAGTGTTAAACACTAGAAACCAACAGTGTTGAACACTGGGAATAAGATAGCAAGTTAGTGTTAAACACTAAAAGATAATCAGTGTTAAACACTGGGAACAGTGTTTTCAAATTAGTGTTAAACACTAAGCAAATCAGTGTTAAACACTGGTAATCAGAGATTTCAAATTAGTGTTTAACACTAAAGCAAATCAGTGTTAAACACTGGGAACAAAGTCTTCAGATTAGTGTTAAATACTAAGGGGAGAGGGGTCACGTGTGGACACGTGAGAGCGCCCTGATTTCCCTTATTTTATTCTGTAGATCAGTGTTTAGCTCTTTTAATTCTGACGGCCATCACGTGTGAGCACGTGATGGAGGCCCCCGCTCTGGTCTGTTAGAATGCTCATTAGGGGTCACGTGGTGACACGTGAGGGCGCCCTAAATATGGAGCCAGATCTCCTTTGTTTTATCCTCAAATCTGCGAATAAGTGTTAAACACTTTTCATCTTTATTTTAGAGCATCACGTGTTGGCACGTGATGGGGGTTTATGCATCGAATATTACAGCACTTGCTGAGGGGTCACGTGGGGACACGTGAGAGCGCCCAAAGCTTCTTTTCTTTTGTTTTGCCATTAAGTGTTAAACACTTTCATTTTTATTTTAGAGCATCACGTGTTGGCACGTGATGGGGATCTGTACGCCAATTGTTAAAGCATTTGCTGAGGGGTCACGTGATAACACGTGAGAGCGCCCAAAGCTTTCATTTCCTTTGCTTTTTCTTTCTGCGTTTTGGGAGTCACGTGGGAGCACGTGGGGTGATGCTTCAAAGTTCTTTGCAGGGGATCTTTTCAAGGGTCACGTGGGGGCACGTGACCCTAGTTCTTTTTATGAACAGAGATCTTTTAAGAATTGAATTCTTTATAGGGTTAAACCCTAATTATGATTTTGAAGGAATTGAATTCCTATCGTGAAAGGATTAAATTCTTATTTGGGATAAAACCCTGATTTCTTTTCAAAGGAATTAAATTCCCAGATATGTAAAAGAATTAAATTCTTGATTAGGGTTAAACCCTAGTTTTGTTTTAGGAGAATTAATTCTCAAAACTCAATTCCCCTTCTAAGTTTAGGATCTGCATGGCAGGATCTCGACCCGATGAGAATTAAATTCTCAAGTTATGGGGAGATGTGCTCTGTGCAGATCTTCAACCAGAAGAAGAACTAAGTTCTTTTTGTATAAGAGTTAAACTCTTGGATTTTGAGAATTAAATTCTCTGTTTGAAGTTTATCTTTTTCCCTTTTCTTACCTAGGGTTTTCTTTGTTGAGAATTAAATTCTCCTTTCTTTTCTTCCCTCTTGAGAATTAAATTCTCCTCTCTCTGTTTTTCTCTCAAAAAAGTAGATCCCCCTTTCTCTTCTCTTGGCTCCTATTTATAGGAGGAGGAAGAGAATCAATTTGTTTAACAAATCTCTCATTAAGAGATTTGATTTGTATGTTGAGAGATTTGATTTGCATTCATCATTAATCTGGGCCTTTAGATTGTTAAGTGAATTTTATTCACCATTGGATTTTAAATCCAAAGATATCCTGTTTGTTATTTCGGTGAGATTTGGGGAGATCTTTCCTGATTTGAGATTTTTCCATAAATTGGTGATTTTTAATCACCCTTGGATTTTTAATCCAACGGTTCCCTATGACCCTTTTCCATTTGGAAAGATTCAGAAACTTTTAGAATTTAATTCTATTAAATTATAAGGCTTTTAAAGCCAGTCACGTGCTGGCACGTGACCTTTGGTCACGTGTGAGCACGTGACCACCAATTGGGTTCCTTTCTCAGCCACTTATTTATGTTTCAGTTTTAACCATCACGTGTCAACACGTGACCATTGGTCACATGTAAACACGTGATACCTCGTTGAGGTAATTTCTGACTTTTAGAATTAAATTCTATCATTATTTTAGAGGCTTTAAAAGCCCATCACGTGTCTGCACGTGACCCATGGTCACGTGTGAGCATGTGATGCCCCATTGGGGTCTTTTCCGAGTTCTTATTATATTTTTTAACTCCTCCAGCGGGTTTTTAAAAGCCCATCACGTGTGGACACGTAATTCCTCATAACTTTTGATCCCGGATGAATTACGAGGCCTATAATATATCAAATCGAAGGGTTTTTCGAGCCGCTTTCTATACCATCAGAATTTATCTGTTTCTAATTCGGGAGTTTATCAAAAAACAGCCCGAAAGATACTGGTTCCCATTTTCTTAAGCGTATCGCCGCCATTTGATACCTTGGGCTCTTTCGCGCAGAAATTTTCGGCGGGAACAAATGCCCCCCACTACTTTGCCCACGTAAGTATATACGTGGGTGAAGTAGTGCAAAGTAATGCATAGCGTATGACCAATTTCGGGCTGGTATATTACTTTCAGAATCTTGATCTGAGAAGATAACGAGCGGACACAAGCGTCGTCATTTATCATTGACTCAAATCTTGACTCTTAAGAGATATAGTTCCAAACCCTTAACTCCATGAGCCGCACCCTTCTATCTCTTTATATCTTACTCTGGAGTGAAGTAGTTTATATGCTCATGAGTAGCTTTTCCATTTCAGTGGCATATGGCTTTGGCGAGTGTGGCTCATAGACGGTCCATCTTGACCTCTTTGCAGGGCAGTGATGGCTTAGGAGACAGGGTTAGGATCTGCCACCTAAGACTTTTCAACTTTATGAGCCGTGAGGGTCTCATAAAGACTTTTCTCCCTACGGATCGAGAGGATCTCGTAGGTGTATTTTCTCCTTAGGAGTCGTGAGGATTCCTAAGTGTGTTTTCTCTTATAAGTCGTAAGGATCTTATGAGAGAATTTTTCCCTCTTACGAGTCGAGAGGACCCGTAAGCGGTTGTTCCCCTCCTTATCGAAATTCGACTTCGGAGAGTGAGACCCATGGATAGTATGCAAGAGACCATTTTGGGCCGACTTGCAGGATCCCAGTGCTTAGGAAACAGGTTTTTTAATCCCTACTGCCTAAGGCTTTATCTCACGAGTCGAGACGAATCGAGAAGTTCTCGCAAAGACATCATTTTCCTCACGAGTCGAAACGAATCGAGCAGATCTCGCAAGAATATCCTAACGTCACAGTTAACCTCTGCTCTTTACGACAGAAGTCCGTTAGGGTCTGTGGTACATAGGGTTTTGGCCGTCGTACCGTCGCATGAGCTGATGTATTCCTCGATAGGCAATCGTGCTGTTCGAGTAGCCCTGCGACTGCCGTGTCTCTGATCCCTTCGGGGGCTGGACAAGACGTCTTCAAGCAATCCTCCTTGGCAGTTTGACCGTCGGAAGAGCAAGCGCTAGGAATTTGCCATGCCGCTTTTTACTTGAGGTTAGGCTTATTTTGGAGAGCCCCGATGAGTCATAACCACTCCGCGCTGGTGTGGGATGATCTCCGATAGTCTTTCAGGCTTTTTATGACTTACCGTTAAGACCCTGAAGCTAGGAATTTGGCCTTTGCTTCGTTTGCTGGCATTGCGTCCTCTGTATCGAGACGAATGTCGTGGTTGTCTTTAGGTTGCTGATGAACCGTCGAGATTTGGAACTAGGGATTTTGCCGCGGCTCCTTTTGGTGATGTTGCGTCTGCTGTATCGAAACGAACGTCGAGGTGGTGACCACTCCATGTGGGATGATCTCCGGTGGTCTTTCAGGCTTTATATGACTTGCCGTTAAGACCCTGAAGCTAGGAATCTGGCCTTTGCTTCGTTTGCTGGCATTGCGTCCTCTGTATCGAGACGAATGTCGCGGTTGTCTCTAGGTTGCTGGTGAACCATCGAGGTTTGGAACCAGGGATTTCGCCGTGACTCCTTTCGGTGATGTTGCGTCTGCTGTGTCGAGACGAACGTCGAGGTGGTGATCACTCCATGTTGGTATGAGATGATCTCTGAATGTCTTTCCGGTTTTATATGACTTACCGTCAAGACGTTGAAGCTAGGAATTTGGCCTTCGCTTCGTTTTCTTTGACGCGTCCGAATCCTGCTGGGGAAGAATGCTGGGGTGACATTTTATCTGCTGTATCGAAATGAACGTCAAGGTGGTGACCACTCCGTGCTGGTGTGGGATGCTCTCCGATTGTCTTTCAGGATTTATATGACTTGCCGTCAAGACCCTGAAGCTAGGAATTTGGCCTTCGCTTCGTTTGCTGGTATCGCGTTTGCTGTATCGAGACGAATGTCGCAGTGGTGATCACTCCATGTTGGTGTGAGGACCAGGATCCGCTCTGGATGTTTCCCACGGGATCGAAGAGTGACGTTGTCCGCGTTCCACGTGACCAGGAATTTTGCTCTAGATGCTTCACACGGGTTCACTGCCGTGTTAGGCGAGGACTAGGCTCCGCTCTGGATGCTTCACACGGGTTCACTGCCGTGCTCTGCGAGGACCAGGATCCGCTCTGGACGTTTTCCACGGGGTCAAAGAGTGACGTTATCCGCGTTCCACGTGACCAGAAATTTTGCACTAGATGCTTCACACGGTTTCACTGCCGCGTTAGGAGAGGACTAGGCTCCGCTCTGGATGCTTCACATGGGTTCACTGCCGTGCTCTGCGAGGACCAGGATCCGCTCTGGACGTTTTCCACGGGGTCAAAGAGTGACGTTATCCGCGTTCCACGTAACCAGGAATTTTGCACTAGATGCTTCACACGGGTTCACTGCCATGCTCGGCGAGGACTAGGCTCCGCTCTGGATGCTTCGCACGGGTTCACTGCCGTGTTCTGCGAGGACCAGGATCCGCTCTGGACGTTTTCCACGGGGTCAAAGAGTGACGTTATCCGCGTTCCACGTGACCAGGAATTTTGCTGATTATATCCGCATTTCACGGAGTTGGGATTTGACTCTCTGTGGGAGTACATCGTCGAGTCATGGAATTGGGAGTTGCCGCTGTTCCGCTTTGCTTGATGATGTGTCCGCTGTGACGAGACGAGTGCTGAGGTGGAGCTGGGATTTGCCATCACTCCGCTTTGCTGACCATGGGGTCTTTTATTAGCTTTGCATGTACATCCTGCTGGACTGCGAAGGAACGCCGTTGTTAACATTGCGTCTGCTGTAATGAGACGAATGCTAAGGCGGAGTTGGGATTTTGCCATCGCTCCGCTTGATGGTGTAACATCTGTGTCCTGCTGGAATGAGGAGGCACGCCGTTGTTGGTCTCCAGGCTGTAGATGTGGCCATTGAGATTTGGAACTAAGGACTTTGCCATGGTTCCGTTTCATTGCGACTTTGAGGTCGATTGTTGACGTTACGTCTGCATCTGGCTAGAGTGAGGAGAAACGCCGTTGGTGATCTCTAAGTTGTTGATGTTGACGTCGAGACCCTGAAGCTCGGGATCTTCTTTTTGCTTCGTTTGTTGACATTATGTCTGCAATATTGCGATAAATGTCGAGATTGTCTCTAGGTTGTCTATTAACCATCGAGATTTGGCTCCGCTTTCCGATGGAGCCTGTTGGGAAGGTATGGTTCCTTTTTTATCTGTGCCCCTGGATTGTATACAGGGATCGATGTGATTTCACCTGTAGGGCAAAAAGTTTCATTCTTTCATTTTTTCTTATTCTTTCCGCGATGCTCTATCATTTCAGCTTTTTATATCGCGAAAATCACGATTGCCCAATCATTTCGGCTATTTTCGCGGTGCCCAATCATTTCGGCTATTTTTCTTTTTACTCGCTGCTTTTTATTGCGAGTTGCCCAATCATTTCGGCTATTTTGCATGCATACATTTTTACTTGCTGATTTTGTTTGCAAGTTGCCACATCATTTCGGCTATTTCGTATGCATTTTTTTTTTGGCTCGCTGTTTTTTTTTTTTTTTTGCGAGTAGGGGATTTGGGATATGATACCAATCTTGGCATCAGCATCGCTGCGACTGGAATATTTCCAGGAGCGAATCATCATTTGCCGTGAAAGGACTTGGAATTTGATACCGGTTTAGGCATCAGCATCGCTGCAACTGAGATATTGCCAGGAGCGAATCATCATTTGCCTTGAAAGGGCTTGGAATTTGATACCGGTTTAGGCATCAGCATCGCTACAACTGGGATATTACCAGGAGCGAATCATCATTTACCTCTGGCGATATCGAACAAAGGTGGCTTAGTAAACAGGGTTAAGGGTCCTGTCGGCTAAGGCTTTTGACTTCATGAGCCGTAAGGGTCTCACAAAGGTATTTCTCCCTACAAGTCGTGAGGATCTCGTAGGTGTGGTTTCTCCTTAAGGATCGTGAGGATTCCTAAGTGCATGTTCTCTTGTAAGTCATAAGGATCTTACAAAAGAGTTTTCTCCTTATAAGTCGAGAGGACTTACAAGTGTTGTTTGTTGTACAAGCATATCCCCAGTCACGGATGGGACCTTACTGGGGAAATGTTTATTCGCGCCCGTGGATTGTATACAAGGGTCAGTATTGAGCCCCTTGTAGGGCAAAAAGGTTGTAGGGGTTGCTTAAGAACAGGTTCAGGTCTCTGTAACTTAAGACTTTCAAATCTTATGAGCCGTGAGGGTCCCATAAGAGAGTTCTCCTTACGAGTCGTGAGGATCTCGTAAGTGTAATTTCTCCTTAGGAATCGTGAGGATCCCTAAGTGTGTTGCTCCCTTGTGAGTCGTAAGGATCTCACGCGGGTGGTTTCTCCTTACAAGGTCGAGAGGACCCTATAAGTGTCTTTTAACGAGGTTGCGCTCTTTCGGGTTTTCACAAACACTCGCCGGTAGCCCTGCTGTTTTTACTCACGGAGCCCTTTCGGGTTTTCATCCGTGCCCATTTTGCTTATAGAAATACCCTTTTTTTTTTTTTTTTTTTTTTTTAACGAGGTCGCGCCCTTTCGGGTTTTCACGAACACTCGTCGGTAGCCCTGCTGTTTTTACTCACGGAGCCCTTTCGGGTTTTCATCCGTGCCCATTTTGCTTATGGACATACCTTTTTTTTTGTTTTTTTTTTTAACGAGGTCGCGCCCTTTCGGGTTTTCACGAACACTCGCCGGTAGCCCTGCTGTTTTTACTCACGGAGCCCTTTCGGGTTTTCATCCGTGCCCATTTTGCTTATGGACATACCGTTTTTTTTTTTAATGAGGTCGCGCCGTTTCGGGTTTTCACGAACACTCGCCGGTAGCCTTGCTGTTTTTACTCATGGAGCCCTTTCGGGTTTTCATCCGTGCCCATTTTGCTTGTGGACGTACCGTTTTTTTTTACCATGTCAGCCTGAAAATGCTGCGGGTTGGGAGTAGTTTAACGACGTTTCGGTCATTCGCAAGTTTTAGGACATTGCGGTCCGCCGTTAGTTTAAGGACGTTTCGGTCCGCCGTCGCCGTATTTGAGACGCATCTCTAGTTTACTGACTTTTCGGTCTATAGGGCTTTCCCTATGAATGAGCATGATGCCCCCGGCATATCCACCTTTTTCGAAGCATGTTGTTGTGGCGGGTTTACTTTCCACTTTTCGGGCAGCGCGAACTTGCCCTGTTGGTATTGGTCTTCAACCCACTTTTTGAAGACGTAGCAATTGTCGAGTGGGTGACCCATTACTCTGTGGTAGGGACAATAGTTAGGATTGTTAACGTCACCTGGTTGCAATGGACGTTTTGGATCTGGCAGAGTGATAAGCCCGCTGCGCACTGCTAGCTCGAACAATCTCTTTGTTTTATCTTTGGGAAACGAGTAAGGACGTTTCAACTTCTCATTGAGGTATCGCGGCTTGTTGTTTTGACGACAAAACAGTCTCGGGTTACTCGGCTGTTGTTGAGTGTTGGCAACAAAGGCCGTTTTTTCCTTCTCCTTTCTCATTTCGTTTGCTCCGTCGTTTGCAGGTCCGAGATTCTTTCCGGGTAGCGTGAGATTGTACGGCTGAACGTTCTCGTAACTCTCCAATTCTTTTGTTTTAGAAATGAATTCCTTGAAGAGAGGGTTGAGGGCGGCTTCTTCATCAGAATCGCTTCCAAAGGTGAGAACTCGTGATCCCCCGGGCTCGTCCCTATGACAATTGCCGGCAACTCCTTTATGCTCATCTGTCGTATTTTTTCGCTGTCTACGAGCTTCACGCTTTGTCCTGTTGAAGTGTTGCCTGTGAACGACATACCCTTGCCACCAACACTTAAAAGAGTTGCAGTCTTCAGTAGGATGTACGATCTTCTGATGATATAAGCAGAAGTTAGGGTGTACGTCCGTTTCATCAAAATGTATACCACCAGGAGAATTTTTTCTGAAAGAGGGCGGCCTCATCCCCATTGCTATGGCTTTGGCGAATCGTTTCCTTGTCTTGATCCTGCTTTTATTTGCGGCGGATGTACTTTCATCCGGTGGGAGTGTTTCGACCCTTTCATCTAGTCGCCGGCGTTTGGCTTTCTCGAATATGGCCATCTCGCACTCTCGATCAGCCTTGCTTTTAAGACGGGCTTCGTTCAGGAAGGCATCGATCATCTCGTCTGATGGCCACAGAAGTTCTGGTTCAGGCCCCGCCCCTGGTTTCTCGGTGCAAGGAGCTTCTTTATCATCTATCAAGGAGTGAGAGATCACATGACAACTTGCTACGTAGTCCTCAGATTCATCTGATGAGTCTTCTCCATCGTTTTCATCCTCGAGGACGTGGCTGAGAAACTCTTGGAGCGTGATTGGAATCCGTGCCTTCTGGTTATACTCTTCCAGCACGTCAATCTGTTTCCGTAAATCCGTGCGCTTGTCGCCGGGCTTCACGGGCTTCTTGGATTTCTTCTTGTTTTTCGAAGATTTCGACGGCTAGGCTTGAATGCTTTGGCTATCACCACCGATATTTGGAATTGGGCGCGGCTTCAGCATCCCCTTGATGATCTCAGGTTCCAACGGGTTCTTCCATTTAATCGCCGGGCACGTCTGAAGATTATTCAGCATCTTTTTGGTTTTGGACGACAACACGACCTCCCACGAAGCTTCTTCGACAAAAGAACAAGTTGCCCCCGGTGTGTCCGTCTTCTTTGGAGTGTGCGGTTGTGGTGGGTTTATTTTCCACTTCTCGGACAACGCAAACTTGCCTTGTAGATACTAATCCTCGATCCATCCTTTAAAGACGAAGCAATCCTCGATCGGGTGACTTACCGTTTGGTGGTAAGGACAATAATTAGGATCGTTGACATCGCCTGGCTGCAACGGACGCTTTGGACTCGGCAGATTGATGAGTCTGTTGCGCACTGCCAGCTCGAACAGTCTTCTCGTTTTATCCTGGGGAAACGAGTAAGGACGTCCCAGTCTCTCCTCGAGGGATGGGCGTGGACGCACGTTGTTTTGGCGAACAACCGGCTTTAAGTTGCTCGGTTGTTGTTGAGCGTTGGCGACGAAGGTTGCTTTCCCTTTGCCCTTTTCATTCCAAGGCTCTGTCTTTGAAGAGGAAGGCCTATGGCCCATCTGGTCCATTTGGGCCAGCTTGTCAATCAAGGCCTGGAAGGTGGTCGGCTTGAAGAACATCATGAATTGGGAGATAGTTGCTTGAGGGTCAAGAGTACCCACGAACATGCCTACGGCAGGAGCTTCTTCTATGCGTTGTTCGCATCTCGACCATAGGTTCCGCCACCGGATTGCATATTGCACCCACGTTTCTCCTGGCCTTATCCTGGCATTAATCAGTGTTGTTATCGGGGTGTGTTCACTGGCGCTTGCGAACCGTTGAGTGAACAGCAGCTCCATCTCCGTAAATGTCTTGACAGAGTCGTTAGGTAGCTCCGAATACCATTCGAACGCCGTTTCCGCTAAGCTGCCGACAAATTGTCGAAGCAACAATTTATCATCACCTCCAGTGTTGCCGCACATGGCTCTAAATTGAGCGACGTGCTGATGCGGATTTCCCTTCCCCTTATATACGTGGAACTTAGGGATCGTATATCCCGGCGGGTAACTAATTTGGTCATACCATCCCGGATAGGGTCGTCCGGTTCTAGCAATTTGCCCAGCCGCTTCATTTTCCTGGTGAGCTCGTATTTGCTGAGCTATATGGTCATCCAGTGCGGCCTTGGAAATGGTTTCTTCCTTGGCTGCTGAAAGAGCCGGAGGAGGATTCGATGTCTCTCCTTTATCATCTTCAAGGACAATCGGAGGATCTTCAGCAGGAGGATCTTGCTGGATCATCATCCCCACCATATTTTGGAAGAGAAGCGCCATTTGTTTTATGTTAGTCGCTTGCTCTGCGGCTTCTTTGTCCTTCTTTTCGAGGACTCTGCGTAGGTAGTCAGCGTCAGTTTCTTGTTCATGACGCTGCTCTGATGATGCCTCCGAGCTTTCTTTTGGCCCAGTAAGTGCGGCCATTGCAGTCATCATCTCCTGAAGCTTCTGTTGCTGCTCCTGGATTTTCGTCACGGATCGGGTGAGCGGTCGGTGACCCGTTGAAGCACGGCTTTCCTCCTTTCCAGAAGCCATGTAAACAGTGTGCACCACCATGCCCCTAGACTTGGGGCGTTTGGGCTCAGCGCCTTTGTGGTCTGCCACGTTTACTGGGGCTTTCTCTGGCCTCCTTCTTTTCTGAGTGGTTGACGTTGAGGGGGCCGCTGTCGTGAGCACCCAAGTAGTCGTCATCTTTTGTGGCTTAACAAGACGGTTTTCTTCCTGCCGGACCTTCAGCTTCTTCTGCCGGCGGGAGAAATTTCGATCAATCACCGAGTCTTGGACTTGGCGCCAGACCTTGTAGATTTTAGAGGACAGCCGCTAAGAGAACTGTTCTGGCTTGTCTTCCGCAACATTTCCCACCGGAGGAGGGGATCTTTTTAGTACGGCGGTAGGAGAGTTTCTGCGCACCGTGTTCAGCAATTCAAAACTGTTCCCGGTTAGAAAAGTAGCATCGATCCCCACCGTTAGAGCTGGCGGAGTTATCTTAGAGGGGGAGTTGCCCCCAGCCTTCCTCACTCGGCGCCAGTGGCGACGTCGAGCGTGTCTTGCGGATGGAGTCACCTCCGTTGTTGGATAAGCTTCTTCATGCCCCCTGTTTTGGGTAGGGGAAGCAGCTTTGATGACCTCGCTTGGAGCAGCAGCCGGAATGGCCAGCCTTGTAAAAACTGACTTCTTGGAAGGAGGAGCCTTTCCAATGATTTCGTCCGTTTGAGCCGGGATGTCTATCCGCTTTGGGATGGCCGCTTCGGGTATCGCGGGCTTGTAGACGTTCTGGCCCAGTCTGTTGAAAACTGAGGTATTGAAGCTGGGCGACCCGTTGAGAGGGGTCGCGGTAGTGGTAAGCCGATCAAAGACCGACTTCTTTGGGGCTTCTTGCAACGTCATTGTGGCATTGAAGCTCAACGGTGGGAGCATGGTCCCGAAGAATAATCCAGTGGTGGCCTGAGTTACCTGCTCCACTGGCATCTTGAAAAGGGAGGCCGCTTGGGGCCCATAAGTCACTCCTCCAGCAAGGACCGAGCGAGAGTTGCAGTTGTAGGCAGTGCAGTTTGAAGCCATTGATCTTCTGTTTTCTGCACGGAGCAAGACACCAAATCTTAATACCTCGAATCCACAGGCAACCACAGTAAACCGCGATTCGTTCGCGAACACGACACACGAAGTGTGGAGTGGAAAGTGGAAAAGGTCCCACCGGGCGTGCCAGAATCTGTTCCCCTCCGAAACACGGCGCGACATGACGTCTTGCCTGAGATTCGGGGCAGATGCTAATTGGTGCTATCCGTCTACCTCTCCGAAGATGCCAAGTTGATTTATGGCACCATGTATCGAAGCTTTAAACGGATGCGTCCGATGTAGCAGACTTCGTCAGATTCCCCCTCGCTTGAGGGGTTTTTGATTGTGGGGACGCTCTTCCCTGCAGGCGCAAGCCCCTGCAGTTAATTACGCTACCGCATCGCGGTAACAACTTTCTCCTTCTCCAGCTGGTCACTTCGTGTCGTGGGTGTTTGTTTTATTTGTGGTTGCCAGTGGATTGTATACGGAGACCAATTTATGTCGTCGTCCGTAGGACGTGGATTAGTCCAAATCCGTGTTTTCTTAGATTTGGGTTTGGGGTTTTGGTTTGAGGATACGTTAGCCATATTTGAGGCTAAGATCAACTCAAACGTTTGTTAAGGATACGTTAGTCCAGTTTGAGACTAAGATCAACTTAACGGGATCGTTTAGATCCGACAAAAGAGCGTTTGGGCTCTAATGTTCCAGTTTAGGGACATAGTGGTCCATTGCATGTGTGGCCGTCGGGACCCATCACCTCTCTGACGACGTTGAAGGATTACAACGACAGATGTCAGAGGAGTTCAGAGATGTACCCTTGAACTAGAGTTGATTAGGGGGATCTATAGTCCAATTTGGGACTAAAGTCTGTTTGAAGGTTTAAGGATGCGTTAGCCATTTTTGAGGCTAAGATCAACTTAAACAGGATCGTTTAGATCCGACAAAAGAGCATTTGGGGCTCTATTGTTCTAGTTTAGGGACATGGTGGTCCAATACCAGTTTAGGGACATGGAGGTCCATGTTCCAGTTTAGGGACGTGGTGGTCCATTAGTAGTTTAAGGACGCATAAGTCCATGGGTTTAAGGACCCCACAGTCCATATTGGTGTGTTTAAGGACGCATTAGTCCGTTAGTTTAAGGACGCATAAGTCCGCGGGTTTAAGGACCCCACAGTCCGTATCTTGGTTTAAGGACGCATAAGTCCATGAGTTTAAGGACCCCACAGTCCGTGTTGATGTGTGGTTGTCGGGACCCGTCACCTCTCTGAAGACGTTGAAGGATTACAACGACAAATATCAGAGGAGTTCAGAGATGTACCCTTGAACCAATGAGTTGGTTGAAAGAGCAGATGTGCTCAGATCAAGATGATTTGAGGACTTATGGCCAGTTTGGGCTAAGTCCAGTTATGTTTGAAATATTGGCCCTCTGTTGGTCCATTGAAGGAGAGGCTTTGCCTCTGAAACTTAGCCAATTGGGCTGAAGCTAGTGTTAAACACTAGAAACCAACAGTGTTGAACACTGGGAATAAGATAGCAAGTTAGTGTTAAACACTAAAAGATAATCAGTGTTAAACACTGGGAACAGTGTTTTCAAATTAATGTTAAACACTAAGCAAATCAGTGTTAAACACTGGTAATCAGAGATTTCAAATTAGTGTTTAACACTAAAGCAAATCAGTGTTAAACACTGGGAACAAAGTCTTCAGATTAGTGTTAAATACTAAGGGGAGAGGGGTCACGTGTGGACACGTGAGAGCGCCCTGATTTCCCTTATTTTATTCTGTAGATCAGTGTTTAGCTCTTTTAATTCTGACGGCCATCACGTGTGAGCACGTGATGGAGGCCCCCGCTCTGGTCTGTTAGAATGCTCATTAGGGGTCACGTGGTGACACGTGAGGGCGCCCTAAATATGGAGCCAGATCTCCTTTGTTTTATCCTCAAATCTGCGAATAAGTGTTAAACACTTTTCATCTTTATTTTAGAGCATCACGTGTTGGCACGTGATGGGGGTTTATGCATCGAATATTACAGCACTTGCTGAGGGGTCACGTGGGGACACGTGAGAGCGCCCAAAGCTTCTTTTCTTTTGTTTTGCCATTAAGTGTTAAACACTTTCATTTTTATTTTAGAGCATCACGTGTTGGCACGTGATGGGGATCTGTGCGCCAATTGTTAAAGCATTTGCTGAGGGGTCACGTGATAACACGTGAGAGCGTCCAAAGCTTTCATTTCCTTTGCTTTTTCTTTCTGCGTTCTGGGAGTCACGTGGGAGCACGTGGGGTGATGCTTCAAAGTTCTTTGCAGGGGATCTTTTCAAGGGTCACGTGGGGGCACGTGACCCTAGTTCTTTTTATGAACAGAGATCTTTTAAGAATTGAATTCTTTATAGGGTTAAACCCTAATTATGATTTTGAAGGAATTGAATTCCTATCGTGAAAGGATTAAATTCTTATTTGGGATAAAACCCTGATTTCTTTTCAAAGGAATTAAATTCCCAGATATGTAAAAGAATTAAATTCTTGATTAGGGTTAAACCCTAGTTTTGTTTTAGGAGAATTAATTCTCAAAACTCAATTCCCCTTCTAAGTTTAGGATCTGCATGGCAGGATCTCGACCCGATGAGAATTAAATTCTCAAGTTATGGGGAGATGTGCTCTGTGCAGATCTTCAACCAGAAGAAGAACTAAGTTCTTTTTGTATAAGAGTTAAACTCTTGGATTTTGAGAATTAAATTCTCTGTTTGAAGTTTATCTTTTTCCCTTTTCTTACCTAGGGTTTTTTTTGTTGAGAATTAAATTCTCCTTTCTTTTCTTCCCTCTTGAGAATTAAATTCTCCTCTCTCTGTTTTTCTCTCAAAAAAGTAGATCCCCCTTTCTCTTCTCTTGGCTCCTATTTATAGGAGGAGGAAGAGAATCAATTTGTTTAACAAATCTCTCATTAAGAGATTTGATTTGTATGTTGAGAGATTTGATTTGCATTCATCATTAATCTGGGCCTTTAGATTGTTAAGTGAATTTTATTCACCATTGGATTTTAAATCCAAAGATATCCTGTTTGTTATTTCGGTGAGATTTGGGGAGATCTTTCCTGATTTGAGATTTTTCCATAAATTGGTGATTTTTAATCACCCTTGGATTTTTAATCCAACGGTTCCCTATGACCCTTTTCCATTTGGAAAGATTCAGAAACTTTTAGAATTTAATTCTATTAAATTATAAGGCTTTTAAAGCCAGTCACGTGCTGGCACGTGACCTTTGATCACGTGTGAGCACGTGACCCCCAATTGGGTTCCTTTCTCAGCCACTTATTTATGTTTCAGTTTTAACCATCACGTGTCAACACGTGACCATTGGTCACATGTAAACACGTGATACCTCATTGAGATAATTTCTGACTTTTAGAATTAAATTCTATCATTATTTTAGAGGCTTTAAAAGCCCATCACGTGTCTGCACGTGACCCATGGTCACGTGTGAGCACGTGATGCCCCATTGGGGTCTTTTCCGAGTTCTTATTATATTTTTTAACTCCTCCAGCGGGTTTTTAAAAGCCCATCACGTGTGGACACGTAATTCCTCATAACTTTTGATCCCGGATGAATTACGAGGCCCATAATATATCAAATCGAAGGGTTTTTCGAGTCGCTTTCGATACCATCAGAATTTATCTATTTCTCATTTGGGAGTTTATCAAAAAATAGCCCGAAAGATACTGGTTCCCATTTTCTTAAGCGTATCGCCGCCATTTGATACCTTGGGCTCTTTCGCGCAGAAATTTTCGGCGGGAACACCCGTCTCGATACACCCACGACTAGGGACTTTGAAGGATGTACTTATAGACTATCTATCCCCACTAGTATGATCCTCATCATAGTCCAGGTAGTCAAGTACACATCCTAAGGGCTTTACCAACGTGTAACAGAGAGACAATCAGTGTACACATTAAGATAAAGAGCAACCAGATAGCATACTATCATGTCGAGCAAGAAAGTCCTCCCTATATATGTCCCAGCATCCACTGCAATATACATCCTATGTATAGCAATGGCCTCTAGGGCATACATATAACTAACAATCTCCCACTTGCACTAGGGCCATCTGTAGCAGTGGTTGTAGTATCTCATACTCAACCATCCCATAAAAGTCTCTCTCTGGGAATAGGCCTTCGTGAGCGGATCCGCCGTGTTGTTCTCTGACTCTACTCTTCTAACCTCGATCACCCTGGAGATCAACCATCTCCATGATCAGGTGACACTGCCTTAGAGTTTGTCTGGATCACTGATGGGACGGGTGTTCCTTGGCATAAGCCACAACTCCATTGTCACACAATGGGAGGAACATAGTTCATCTCATGAACCATTATACACCCAAACAACCTCTTTGGTAGCATCTTAAGTAGCGATGTATTCAGCCTTTATCGTCTAGTATGCCACGGTATCTAGCTTGGAACTCTTCCAACATACCGTCCCTTTACTGAGGGTAAAGACAATGCCTGCGACTGACATTCAGTCGTCTTTATCACCCTGGAACCATTCCAGTGATTCTCCCCAGGGTCGATTGATACCGTCTCACTACAACTAGTGAGAATCCTAACATTCATTTAGATATATCTCATAGATTCAAAATCCAGGATTTAGGAGGTATCACTTTGATCCTATATGGAGAATCAGTGTGATAAGCGGAGATTGATCGAGTGTAGCATAGGAAACTCCTTCCCTATCAAGAGTATGTCATCCACGTACTCTACGAGGATCGTCACTATACTCCCTACTACCTTTTTGTTTATACAAGGTTCATCTACCATTTTGATGATGTCAAACTCTTTGACTAACACATCAAAACAGATGTTCCAACTCCGCGATGCCTGCTTTATCCTATAAAGCATCTTGTACACGTTTCCGCTGCTCCCACTGTTTACGAAGCCCTCTGGCTGTGTACTTATAGACGCTCTTTTCTAAAACATCATTTAGAAAAGTTGTCATGACACCCAACCACCAGATATCGTAGTCATGGTATGTAGCCGTGGCAAGTAGGATCTGGATGGACTTAAGCATAGGCCCCTGGAAAAGGTTTCATCATTATCCACGCCTGGTCGAAGACGAAAACCTTTAACAAGTCTAGCTTTGAAAGTCTCAACTTTTCCATCTACACCAAGTAATCTTCTCAAGATATACTTGCTCCTGATGGGGATTTAACCCTTCAGATATAGCAACCAAAGTCCATAATTTGTTGGTGTACATGGATTCCATCTCAGATCTCTAAGCATCTAGCCATTCTTACAGAGTCCTACTCCTGATGGCCAGCTCGAAACTAGTTGGGTCATCATCTCATGATGCAATCCTCGCTCCCACTGTCATAGAGAAACCAAAGTATCTCTCAGGTGAGTGAGGAACCCTACTAGATCGGCGGAGAGGCTGAGGTTCGTTGGAATCTACTGAATCCTTTGGTTCTATCAAATCATCTGCTGTAGTTTGTATAGTTGGAACCATTCCAGTTCTACATTACAGACCTTGCCTCGAGCTTGTCCGGATTTTGCTTTTAGACATAAGCCGGACAACCCCAAATCTTAACTAACTTAAGATATGGGCTCTTCCCTTTCCATATCACATATGAAGCGGTAGGCAACTGATTTGATTTGAACCCTATTCAATAGGTATGCAGCTTCTCAAGTGCATAACTCCCAAAAGGAAAAAAAAGGTAACTCGGTAGTACTCATCATAGAGCACACCATATCATATAGGGTGTGATTGCTCCACCCCGATATACCATCGTGCTATGGTGTATTCGGAGGAGTAATGCTGAGAGAGAATCTCATTCTCCTTTAGAATAATCCAGGATTTCCGTGCTCAAGTATTCTCCTCCTTGATCTCATCAAAGGACATAATACTTATACCCGTATTGGTTCTCTACTTCTAACTTATATTCTGTGAATATCTCAAAAGGTTCGGACTTATGTTTCAACAGGAACATATGTCTGAATCAAAAGAGATCATCAGAGAATTTAATGAAGTATAAAGAACCGGTCTTGGCAAATATAGACAGGGGACCTACATACATCAACATGTATCATCCCAAGAGTTCATTAACTCTTTCTCTGATTCCAGTAAACAGAGTTATGGTCATCTTATCTTTGTGACATAACTGGCGAGTTTCACAAGATGTAAATTCAAACTAATTTAAATATACATCTTTATGTAACTCTAGCTAGTCGGGTCGCATTGATATGACCTAGTCTACAATACCTCAAGAAGGATTCGTTCATTTCTGGACTCTTCCTCTTGTGTGTGTTCTGTATACTAAGAACTGTAGTTTGATTTAGAACATTAATGCTTTTAGATAACGTGCCTGAACCGATCAACTTTTGATATAGGAAATGTTCAAAATATTATCCAACAATACAAAATTTTATCATTTCTTTACTACTAAAGAGATAGATATGATTTTGTATATCAGGTTCGGTATCTAATAACATTCGTTCAGAATCAATGTATTGGTAATACAGGGTGACAGTGACCAACAGACTTGGCTGCAACACTTGCCCCGTTTTCTTCCTGGAAACTTATCACCCGTTCTCAGTTCTCTACCTAGCTGTAGCCCTATGTAACAGATTACATATCTGGGATCCTGATCTGGTATCACATACCCAGGATGCGGAGGATACTGAGAAACAGTTCTTTGTAATGAACACACCCGAAGATGATGCATCAGCATGCACTCTCTTCGTTTGGGTGGCACGGGAATTTTGGTAATCCCCAATTTCCTGCTCTGTCTTATAACAATTATAAGTTGGAGCGGGACCAACGTTCCCCAGCTCAGTATAATAAGCGGGTTCGGTCAATATTCCGTATTATTATCGTGATTAAGGCATGATATGGTCGCTACCTGGAGAGAGAGAGAAGATAACACTCAGCGTGCGCTCTTGCAAGAATAGATTGGTTATTATTTTATCTATTGAGGATGGCTCCCACTGTTTTTATCAAATCTTCCTTCAAACCCTAAAAGGAAAGACTAGCCGGGATTAATTACACACTACAAGTTCGCCAATCTTTCAGCCAGGCCAGTGTCGGTACTTTGAGGGAGGTCCCCCGTGCTTTCGCACGAACCTAATTAATGTAAACATCGTTTTCCCAGAGGCATAACCTCGTTGACACCTTTCTAGACACCTACTTGATCGGCTAATTGTAATGTGTAAAACTCTCCCAGGAGTAACTCTTACTCGCAGCGGGTATCGGGATCCAACTATCTCATAGAAGGTATGCAATCTCATTGCAAATTTCAACACTTGAAATTCCCGATAATATTTTGCCCCTAGCAGCTATATGACCTTAATATAGTCAACAAATCATAAGTGCTAGTCAAGTTCAACCCGTCATTTCCCGATTGAATTAAACCCACCCGCACGACCCTTAACATAGTCAACAAAGTCGCACGACTACCCTAATCCAATCGCATCATATGCTTATGCAGATAAGCACTAATTAGCTACCGCACACTACGCCTTAACATAGTCAACAAACGTAGCACGAATACTAACTAGTACTTATCTGAAATGACGGAGGGCTACGACAGGTTTTTCTGAAAACCTATTGCGTAATGAACTTGATATCGTTGTAAAATCAAATGATTTTTTTAAAAATGGAGTGCTTTTGAGGCTTTTCTAGTTTTGGTAAAGGAGTCACTCCCGGTGAAGGGATCGTCGGTCCTTTCCTCGTCGAATGAGGTGCGGGATATATCACATATATCACTGTGCAAAGCAAAAACTCTTAAAAGCAATCAAAAGACAAACCGAGTGTGTAGCATCTGCCAATTATTGCTAAAGGAGTCACTCCCGGTGAAGGGATCTCGGTCCTTTCCTCATCGAATAAGGTGCAGGATATATCACATATACCGCTGTGCAAAGCAAGAACTGTAGCTACCTGTTTTATTTTGAAATTCGATTCTACAACATCTTAGGTTTCTTTTATTTCATTAATCACATTAATGAAGTCCCATCATTTAAGTACCTAAACATCACAGATAAATACGACGTACACTTATGCCATCCGCATTCGCCTCGATGTCCCTTCGTGCATCGTTAGGTTAGGTAACTAAGGCAGAGCGGGGCAGGGCTAGCACGGGTGTAAAACATAAGTAACGTCTATATAATATATCATATATACTATATATAGTATCCATCACAGAACATATCACATGATCACATCACAGATATAGCAGCAGAAGAATCATATGAAATATTGGATATAATAGGACGTCCGTGTTTTCAATACGAGCCAGTATAAAACACGGATTCCACGGTCGCGATGAATAGCCAAACCCACACCCCTAGACCCCTACGAGAGCGGCAAGCAACCCTACCAATTCTAGAGTTAGGAGACCCGGACTCGACTCCTCGAGTTGGTCTCCCACTGGACTCCAGAACCCGGTTACTTGTGCTCCCCTCCTTGGGTCTATCCTAGTGCGGAAAAGTAAATAATATACAAACGGTGACATCTTCCACAACCTGAAAGTGCCCCAAATAAAAGAATATTACATACAAGTTTTTACATGAATGAAAATGAAAACACTCATCTCACATAAAAACCCCCGGCTATTCAAACACGACGATCCAATATAACATATCCAGCAACACATAACATCACATGTCATCAACGTAAGTAAATATGCGCATCCCAATTGTCGTTGACATATAGCAACGAAACTGGCGATATCACATATTACACTTATGGTCACAGAAAAGAAAGTGTAAAATTACAACAGTTGGAATCCGCAACCTGCATAGACATCGCATGCCTAATCAAATGAATTCCTTAGACATCACATGCCTAATAATTATAAACCCCGCATTTTAGTCTCATTATCGAAAATACTTTTCAATATCAAGTCGGGCAATTCAACAAGATTTCCGACATACTGATCGAATGCTCGTCGCAAACTTCAGTAGGCGGCCGCACCCCCGACGCCGTCGACAAAGTGCACCAAGGCGGAACACCGCTGCCGTGAGCACCCGAACGGATGCTTTCGGCGACGGGGTTCTCCTACAGTCACTTGGTCGGGGCTATGGGGTGAGGCTGTCTATCAAGTTTACCCGGCGAGTATCCGCGTACACTACGTGATTGCGACGGACTTTTGATCACATCAAAATTCCGTGGCAACCGATCAAGTGAGACTAAACTGCTATGTTTATAACATTCATTCAGTTATCTCATAACTTATTGTGAATTCCAATTATTGTATCACATTTCAGATAATTAGAAAATGTTAAACTTTCCGATCGAACATTCAAACACCCAAATTTTCCCGATACAGATCAACACATGAAACAAGTCTAAAAACATTCAGTTCGTGCCTCAGTACCAACGGTCCAGCCGTAGAAGGGTCAAGCCAACGCCTCACATGTGGCATGCCGTACTGACCCAAACCCTAAGGTTCAAAGGGCAGTTCAAGACGGTCACATAATCGAGTTAAGGTTTGTTGTCTTCTAGAGGGTCCGTCGCATTACTTGCACTACTTAGAACGTCTTTAAACCACGGAAAAATCCAACACTTGGAAATTTCCCGACAGGGGAAAAATTGGGTATTTATATCCGGTCGAACTTTTTAACATATTCTAAAATTTATCCGGAAAGCCACATAGACAAAATCTGATACTCCGATCGAAACACCGAATCCCCAAAACAACCCCAGAAAATTCAACTCTTGAATAAATATTAAAAATACCCAGAGAACTCAGCACTGTTAAATAGGAATTACTGTGCAAATTGGTAGGGCTGACGTCACACTTTTGCCACGGAACCGCCGCATAAGGTAGGCTTATGCCGCGGTTCCGCCGCGCATTGGAGGGATCCTGAAATAAATTTTGCGCCGTAATTCTTAGAATTCCCTGCTGAATTTTTTAAGCATTTTTAATCTGGAAAAATCCCAGTTTTTGAAAAAAGTACAGAGAAGGCTATTGCATTAGGGTTTCGGGTTCGTACGGACTTCAAACTTCATCTACACTTCGCCTAAGGCTCTAGCTAGGCTCTGATACCACTGTAGGGTTCCTAGGCACTCTCAAGAGATCTCACAAGGCATCAACCATGCCAATTTCAAATTTTATATGTGCCGAGAAACCCTAACAAGATCGTTGGCTAGAAATTTAAGCGACAAAGCAACTAGTTAACTACTTTAACTAAGAGTACGGATATACAACCTTTGTAGATCCGGTCCTCCACCTCCATAGCTCCGCAATGAAGTCCTCTCCGCTGTACAAAATGGATCTTGGACTCTAGTGTCGGCTTTATCGGAGAAATGGACGGGCTAGGTCGTCGACTACGATGCCGAAGATGATCTACGTCGAGGCATCGCTAGATCAAGCTCCAACTTCACCAAGTCATGAAACTTGTGAAGAAAACACACTCTATTACTTGGCAAGAGGTAGAGGATGAAGAAATAGGAAGTGGGTAGACTTTAGAATTGGATTTCTCACTCTTTTTCATCAATCACCATTGATGGTCCAAGGTTTTTCTTCTTTTAAGAAGATGAAGAAGAAGAAGATGATATTATGATAAGATATTAAAATGAAAAGGAAAAACAATACTTATCATAATACTAACCCTAGTTTAGTGTACAGAATAGACCATGGTTAGATATGATGGTTAGGGTTAAGCAAGAGACAAGAATGGTGGACTAGGTCAAAGTTTCATGAAGCTTCAACTAAACTACAAATAAAGCCACCATTCTTTTCTTATCATTTCCAAAATGAATAAACAAGTAAATAAATGAATAAGAAAATGAAAAGCAAAACCCTAACCATTATCATGTAACCATGGTTTGATCTTTACACAAAAACCCTAGGAAACATGTATCATCAAACATGATACAATCAAGTGCACAAAAGTATATCACATATACAACTTGTGAACTTCAAATGAGAAAATCCATTTAAAGTGAACCAATACTAGTTAATGCAAAGTAATATATCAAATATATAATTATACATTAAATCATTAAATCAACACTTGATTCAATGATCCGGTCATATCGCATGTAACCGACTAGTATTCAATGTATCGATTTATCGAATCAATCCTTGATTCGATAACTAGGTTATATCGCATACAACCAATCGACACATTCTTCGCGAGAATGAAATACGGTATCACATACACGCATTATTCTCGGTCCCGCACATATCTCATATGCGCTCCTATTTCGTTTCGCTTGAGCCAGGAAACCTCTGTGTAGGACTCTAAAGACTCGTCAATGCGCCGGCAGCAGATGATGATCATATCAAACACCCACAAGCCGCAAGCGGTCTGCTAAACGTAACGGCCACCCGGGTATTGAGCGATCAGAAGATCGACGAGCAAGCCCGCTCACACTCCAGTGAATCCAACCAGTAACACTACTGTACAGTCCGGTCTGATCGTCTGATATGTCGCATATCTCGCCTAGGGGTGGTAAACGTCAGACCCCAATAGCTCGATAAGTCGTGTCGATATGAGGTCTATAACATTTCGAGAAACTACTGGTAACACATACCAGTAAATCTCAGCAACCCTGGCCAGGGATTTCCGGTTATAGCCAATCAAACACAGCGCAACATCAACTCCCTATACCGGGAGAGACGAATCCCCTCCTATCGCTCATTGCCTCCATGCGATTCGGGACTGTACCCAAAAACCACCGTTTTGCACGCCCTCTTGGACGTGGTAAGATGGAAATCAAAGCACAGTGGGAACCACACAAGACTCTATGACGATCTCGGGTCAACAGACTACTCTGTACCAGTGTCACCAAAGAACTGCCATCTGACGTAAGGTATAATACCATCTGGGATTTCTCGGCGAGTCCGTCCAGTGTACCCAGTCTCCACTGAGCACCCGTATATCATCTCTGATGTCAAACACCAATGGATATGGGATCATCCATCGCCCATCTGTATGGGTCGAGAAGGTATACGCTAGTCTACTCTGGTATATCGATACCCCGTCTCGATACACCCACGACTAGGGACTTTGAAGGATGTACTTATAGACTATCTGTCCCCACTAGTATGATCCTCATCATAGTCCAGGTAGTCAAGTACACATCCTAAGGGCTTTACCAACGTGTAACAGAGAGACAATCAGTGTACACGTTAAGGTAAAGAGCAACCAGATAGCATACTATCATGTCGAGCAAGAAAGTCCTCCCTATATATGTCCCAGCATCCACTGCAATATACATCCTATGTATAGCAATGGCCTCTAGGGCATACATATAACTAACAAATATCGCATAGGTTTGACAAGTGGGCAGATATTGATTCTACGTAACTGTCTGTATGTACCTAGTTTGACTTGTAATATCATATCAGTGTCCTTACTTTCAAGAGAGGGATATGACTTTATATTCGTAAGCGATGTAGTTCACATCCACCTAAATCAAGTACTGATTGGGTCCGGTATATTGGATGACGGTATATACGTATTGAATCAAGCTCAGGTTTTCAATGTCCAGAACACACTTAAAAGAAAGTCTCCAGAAATAAATCAGGCTTTCTTATGGCATTGTAGACTAGGTCACATCAATGAAACACGATTAACTAAGTTATATAGAGAAGGATATTTGAATCCGTTCGAATATCAATCTTATGCCACTTGTGAATCTTGTCTCATGGGAAAGATGACAAAGGCTCCGTTTACTGGACACGGAGTAAGAACGAGCGAGCTCTTAGGACTCGTACACAGTGATGTGTGCGGTCCAATGTCTACACATGCGCGAGGTGGTTATTCCTACTTCATTACTTTTACGGATGATTTTTCTAGGTATGGATATATCTTCTTAATGAAGCATAAATCCGAGGCCTTTGAGAAATTCCAAGAATACAAGAATGAAGTGGAAAAACAGACAGGAAAAAGTATAAAGAAACTGAGATCTGATCGAGGTGGTGAATACTTAAGTACCGAATTCCTGGGTTACTTAAAAGAGAATGTAATTCTCTCTCAGCTTACTCCTCCATACACACCACAACACAATGGTGTATCGGAAAGGAGGAATCGAACCCTATTGGATATGGTTCGTTCCATGATGAGTAAGGCTGAGTTACCGCGATCTTTCTGGGGTTATGAACTAGAATCAGCTGCATATCTTTTGAACCAGGTTCCAACCAAGACTGTGCCTACCACACCATATCAGATGTGGAGTGGGAAGAAACCCTGTCTAAAACATTTGAGGACATGGGGGTGTCCAGCTTTTGTAAAAAAGCAGCATTCGGACAAGCTCGAGGCACGCTCATTACAGTGTAAGCTTGTGGGATATCCAAAGAACTCCAAGGGATATTATTTCTATTACGCAGAGGAACAAAAGGTTTTTGTTTCTCGTCATGCCCACTTCTTAGAAACTGAATTTTTAGAAAATCAGAAGAGTGGGAGCGCAGTAGAACTGGAAGAAATTCCAGAACCACAAGCTGTTACTGAAAGTTTGGTAGAACAAGAAGTTTCAGAAGAAAGGGACATACCAGTGCCTATCCGCAGAAGTAGTAGGCAGTCTCATCCGCCTGAGAGATACTACGGTTTTCTCATAGACGGGGATAGAGCAGATTGCGTCATTGATAATGACGACCCGACTAGCTTCCAGCAAGCCATTCAGAGCGGCGACTCGGTAAAATGGCTGGATGCAATGCGGACCGAAATGGAGTCCATGTACACTAACAAAGTATGGACTTTGGACACTGCTCCAGATGGGGTAAAACCCGTAGGATGCAAGTGGATCTTCAGAAAGAAGATTGGTGTAGATGGACAGGTTGAAACCTATAAGGCTAGACTTGTTGCAAAGGGTTTCCGTCAAAGACCTGGTTTGGACTATGACGAAACCTTTTCTCCAGTGGCTATGCTGAAATCCATTCGGGTCCTTCTTGCTATTGCTGCCTTCCATGATTATGAGATCTGGCAGATGGACGTAAAGACGGCCTTTCTAAATGGAAATTTAGAAGAGAGCGTCTATATGGATCAGCTAGAGGGATTCATTCAGAGTGGGAGCAGCGGTAAAGTATGCAAGCTGCTTAAGTCCATTTATGGACTAAAGCAGGCGTCGCGGAGTTGGAACATCTGTTTTGATGATACTGTCAAAGAATTCGACTTTATCAAAAATCCAGATGAACCATGCATATACAGTAAGATTGTAGGGAGAGTTGTTGTATTCCTCGTCCTGTACGTGGATGACATTCTCCTAATAGGAAATGATATTCCTATGCTACAGTCAGTCAAAAGATTCTTGTCACAGAAATTCTCCATGAAGGACCTGGGTGATGCCACCTACATTCTGGGGATCCAGATCTATCGTGATAGATCAAAGAGGATGTTGGGACTCTCACAGTCCAGGTACATAGACACCATATTGAAAAGATTCAGTATGGAAGATTCTAAGCGCGGTAACCTACCGGCTTGTCACGGAATCACCCTCTCCAAAGAGATGTCTTCCAAGACTGATTTGGAAAGGGAACGCATGTCGATTATACCCTACGCTTCTGCGGTAGGCTCTATAATGTATGCGATGTTATGTACCAGACCAGATGTAGCATACGCATTGAGCGTTGTAAGCCGGTATCAGGCAAACCCAGGGGAGAATCACTAGATAGCAGTAAAGAACATTCTCAAGTACCTGAGGATGACTAAGGAGATGTTCTTGGTTTACGGCGGAAAGGACCTCAAGATGGAGGCCTATGCTGATTCCGGCTTCCAGAGTGACAAGGATGACTCCAAGTCCATGTCGGGTTATGTCTTTACCCTCAATGGAGGGGCGGTCTGTTGGAAGAGTTCTAAGCAGGACACCGTTGCTGACTCAACGATGGAAGCGGAGTACATAGCTGCTTGCGATGCCGCAAAAGAAGCTGTCTGGATGAAGAAGTTCCTCACAGAACTTCAGGTGGTTCCTTCCAGTGTTAGTCCAATACCTCTGTATTGTGACAACAACGGCGCTATAGCTTTAGCGAAGGAACCCAGGTCCCATCAGAAATCCAGACACATCTTAAGGCGGTATCACCTGATCAGGGAGATCGTAGATCGCCGGGAGATCGAGGTAAAGAGAGTAAATACAGAGGATAACATTGCTGATCCATTCACTAAGGCCCTACCTCAGATTCAGTTCGAGAGGCTACTCGAGATCATCGGTCTTCGATACGCCAGTACATGGCCCTAGTGCAAGTGGGAGATTGTTAGTGTTTATGCCCTAGAAGGCCATTACTGTATCATACTAGTTTGCATATTACTTAATCGAAGCTTGGGATATTCACATGTGTATAACAGTCTTTCTAAACATGGTAGTATGCTACTTGGTTTTTCTATCTTAATATGTGAGTATACATATTGATAGAGCTCTTAGGATCTTGCTTGACTACCGGCGTTGTGATGGCAGTCACACTAGTGGGGGCTGGGTAGTCTACAAGCACATCCTTATTCAGGTCCCTAGTCGTAGGATTATCGAGACAGGGCATCGATACTCCGGAGTAGACTAGTGTGTACGCTTCTCATCCCAGTTGGGGAGATGGTCTGTCCCACAGCCGTCAGTACGTCGTACTGGAGATAGTATGTAGGTGCTCGTTAGGTTACGAGTACAACGGACAGGACTCACAGGGAACTGTTGGTTGGTTTTATACCAGTCGTCAGTGAACAGTTCCCAGGTGACATGAGTACAGCATAGTCCGCAGACTTGACACTGCTACTTCGCCTTGAGTGTGTCCCACTGTTCTTAGATTGCTACCCTACCACGGCTCAAAGGAGTCGTGCAAACAGGTAGCAGTTGGGTGCAGTCCCGAGCACTTGGAGGCAGTGGCGGTTAGACATGATTCGTCTCTCCCGGTATTGGGGGTTGATATCGCGCTGTGTCAGAGAGCCATTACGCAAAGTCCCTGGCCAGGGCAAGCGAGATTTACTGGTAGGTTCCAGTAGTTTCTCAATGTGTAATGGGCTTCACTCCGACACGACTTATACCGCTATTAGGGGACTGACGCTTGCCGCCCCTTAGGCCCGATATGCGATAGTCTTAGACGAACGGACCGAACTGTATGGAGATTGTCACATCAGACTCAGTAGGAGTTCGGATGGGTTTCCTCATCGGCCTTCTTATCGACATCTACCTGGGGACCGTTACGTACAGCTAGTGCCGCTTGCGGTCTGTGGTTAAACCCACTGCCAGCATAGTAGTCGAGTCTCTAGAGTCCCACACAGAGAGTTTCCCTACTCCAGGAGAAACGATATAGAGGTCATATGGTTTTACGACAAAGGTTCGGACGCATACGTGTGTTTACGCACGTACGACTTTCGGACAGTTTTTACTAGTCGGCTTTGGTTTAAGCCAGTTACTAGTATCCGGTTATTAGATTTATACAGTCTAAAGTTTTTCCGCGTTTTCGCGGATAGGAGGGGCGTTCTCGTAATTGCGCGAGAAGCTTCTAGAAGATGGTGACTAAGGAGGTTAAGGTGGCATATACATTGAATGAGATTAGTGAGTCATATGAGTGATTCATCTATGTCATTAATGCATCATAAATGCTTAATGACTCATGGTAATGAATCACCATTAGATATTTATGAAGCATGATTATTCATCATTTGTTTTTCTTTTATTGATAAATCTTAATGCTTCATATATATTATGATAACTCATTTTCTCAAATCAATTCTTCTTCTCACCTTCTCTCTCCTCAAGCTTCCTCTCTTCAAACCCTAATCCTCCCCTCTCATGTATTGAGTACAAGGATTAGTTAGACTACTTAATCCATAAACCTCACTCTATATCATCTAGGTACTTTGATTAGCACTTAAAGAAACCTAGTTGCCTCAAGTTTAGAGGCAAAGCTTGGAGTAAAGCTCTCGTGGTGGATCGTCTACTACTTGGAGAAGGCCGAGGAGGAGGTGGAGTTCGTAAAGACGAAGGACACGGTTCTTTAGGTATAATCCCTTTACATAGTAGTTTAGAACTTCTATGTTTGATGTTAGTTATCGTTTAGCTTCGATTCATGCGGTTAGTCGTTGTTTAAGCAAAGAACAAGATCGTTTTTCATATTTCCGTCTCCCCGCAAGTCGTGGGGTGTTGTACATCGACTTACAGGGACTCGTCGGGAACTGTTGGTTGGTATTATACCTATCGTCAGTTATCAGTTCCCAGGCGACATGAGTACAGCTTAGTCCGCCGACTTGACACTGTCACTTCGTCTCGAGTGTGTTCCCACTGTAGTTAGATTACTACCCTACCACGGCTCAAAGGAGTCATGCAAACAGGTAGTAGTTGGGTGCAGTCCCGAAGTACTTGGAGGCAGTGACGGTTAGACAGGATTCGTCTCTCCCGGTATTGGGGGTTGACATCGCGCTGTGTCTAGGAGAGCCATTACACGAGTAGTCCCTGGCCAGGGCAAGCGAGATATACTGGTAGGTTTCCGTTGTTATCTCAGCGTGTTCTGGGCTACACTCTGACACGACTTGTACCGCTATTAGGGGACTGACGTTCACCGCCCCCCTAGGCCCTCCATGCGATGTATCAGACGAACAGACCGGACTGTACGGAGATTGTCACATACAGGCTCAGTAGGAGTTCGGATGGGTTTACCTCATCGGCCTTCTTATCGACATCTACCTGGAGACCGTTACGTACAGCTAGTGCTGCCTGCGGTCTGTAGTTAAACCCACTGCCAGCGTAGTGTCGAGTCTTTAGAGTCCCACACAGAGAGTTTCCCTACACTGAGCGAAACGTGTAGAGGCCGTATGGTTTTACGGCAGGGCTGCGATCACTTACGTGCACTTGTGTGCGTATGCTGTTCGGGCAGGCAATACTAGTGGACTTTGGTTTAAGCCGGATCCTAGTATTGCACAGATGGATTTGTTTTGCCTTCTGTGTATTCGCATTCTATGGAATGCGAATGCGGGTGTGTATGCACAGTTTTGAGGAGCGATGAAGGAGGAGGTGCCTCATTAGGGTTTTGGCAATTGGTTCGGCCAAAACCGTTATGTGGCAGGCTCATTAGGGTTTTGGCAATTCGTTCGGTCAAAACATTATGAGCCGGAGACATTGTTTACTAATCCTTTTAGTGATAATTTTATGATGGCTAATTGCATTGACCATTTGACTACTATGACCTCTCTTGACTTTATTGACCCGTTGACCGGAGTTGACCATTGACCTTCATGAGAGGTCTACACTCTTCTTTGGATTTTCTTTTTCTTTTTGATTATGAAAATGGTCAATTCAATGTAGCATCAAGTTTATCATGATAGGATTTGTAATGATGATAGTTTTGCATTATTGCAACCATGGTTCATTTCTTTAGCTCATAATTCTTTTCTCATTCTCTCTCTTGTTCTTGTGAGAAGAAAAGAAAAGCTCTCATGGTTGCTAGCTCCTCCTTCTTCCTCTTCTTGATTTCTTCTTTTGATCTCATGTGTTGAGAGAAAAAGATCCCACAAAGACAAACACTTCCATATATCTCAACTACACAACCTAGGGCATCTAGACTAGCAATCTCGTTGCCCTAGTTGCCTCGGCTCGAGGTGGAGCTCGGTGTACATCTCTCGGGTGGATCGTCTTCGACTCAAGAAGGCCGCGGAGGTGACCAAGATCTGGATCGTTCCTTGGAGCTTGGATGGAAGAGCGGGACAGCGGAATGAAGACCCGAAGGACCGGTTTCGTGAGGTATAATTTCTACGGTATAGTAGTCAAAGCCTCTAGTAGTTTGCTAGTTTCTAGTTTAGCAAAGATCCGTGCTTTAAGTCCATGTTGCCTTGCGCTAAATAATTGTTTTTCGTCGTTTCCGCCTCCCCGTAAGAACCGTGGTGAGCAACGTGGACTTACATGAATAATGGCTAAGTGTTTTGAGTTGTATTGTGAGAGTTAATGAAGCCATCCAATAAATATCCCATGTCTCCAAAATATCTTAAGTCAATCCAAAATATCTCAAGTCAACAAAACTCTCACATAATCTCACAACACAACAAAAACCAAGCATGCTACAAAAAATGCAATAAACACCTCCACCTCATAAACTTTTTAATCCAAAAGATTTAAAACATAATGAGGTGTAATCTTCTAAAAGTAATCTTGTAAGAAATTACAAGAATACCCCTCATCTGTATATACATACCCGCATCCGTATTCTGAAGAATATGAATACAATGAAACAAAAATAATCCAATAATATAATACTAGGATCCGGCTTAAACCAAAGCCCACTAGTATTATCCGTCCGATTCATGATACATGCACAAGTGCACGTATATGATCGAACCCTACCGCAAAACCATACGGCCTCTACATCGTTTCGCCCGAAGCAGGAAAACCCTCTGTGTGGGACTCTAAAGACTCGTCAATACGCTGGCATTGGGTTTAACCACAAGCACGTCAGCGGCACTAGCTGTACGTAACGGCTATCCAGGTATTGAGGGAAAGGGAGGCCAACGAGCAAAATCATCTTGAAACCCCTACTGAGCCTGACAGTGACAATATCCGTACAGTCCGGTCAGTTCGTCTATGAGTATCGTATATCGAGTCGATGGTGGTGGATAAAGTCAGACCCCCTAAAAACGCGACATTTAGTGTCGGTATGAAGCCCATCACCCGTTGAGAAACTACTGATCCGAATCAGTAATTCTCGACTACCTTGGCCAAGGATTTCTGGTGATGGCCATCCGTGCACTGCGCAACATCAACCCCCAATACCGGGAGAGACGAATCACCGACGATCCGCTCATTACCTCCATGTGGCTCGGGACTGTACCCAACTAAAACCTGTTTGCATGACTCCTTTGAGCCATGGTAGGGTAGTAATCAAAGCACAACGGGAACTCACACGAGACAAATGACGATCTCAGGTCGACAGATTAACCTGTACACATGTCACCTGGGAATTGCTATCTGACAATAGGTATAATACCAACTAGCATGTTGTTAGTTCATGTTGCATGCTCCCACAACACTTGTGAGGCGGCGGAAGTGATAAACGAAAATTTTCTTTGCATACAACATGCACATAACCCAAGATCTTTTCTAAACCACAACTAGAAAACCTTAACTAGAGATTTTATCTACTATGTTGGGGTTATACCTTGATGATCCGGTCCTTCGGGTCTTCTACTTGATGAACTCCATGGCTCCTTTGACGTTGCCGATGAGCTCGATCTCCGGCCACCCCAAGACCTAGATGATCCACGCGAGAGTTGTCGTGCAAGCTAGAAACTCTTCACAAGAGTTTAACCAAGAGACCAAGTTTGCTAGAAGAGGTCACTAGGATCATGTAGAGATTAGGGTATTGGATTATCTTTAACCTTAAGCCTTTGTTTCACAACACATGTGAAGGGTAAAGCTTAGGAAGAAGGAGGAGGAGAGAAGAAGGAGAGAGAAAGTGTTTTTGATCAATAAGAAAATTCAAGCATGGAAATTAGATATGGCTCAAATGAAATAATTGAAGCATGCATTATAAAATTAGCACCATGCTTCAATAGTAACTCCAAAACAATATAAAATAAAACAACCCATTCTTTCAACCATGCTTGGACTTTCTAAATTCCACTTCATTTATTTATTTTCACAAAACAAATAATGTAATTATGAGGTGGGACCTTTTAGAAAGTATTCTTGTAACAATTACAAAAATACCCCTTCTCCGTATACCGTATACTGTGTACGTATACCCGTATCCGAATTCCGAAAAATACGAATACAAATAATCCAATAATATAATACCGGTATCCGGCTTAATCCAAAGCCTACCAGTATTATCCTCCCGATCATTATTCCTGTAACAATTACATGACATGATCAAAACCCTGCCGTAACACCTTACGGCTGCCGTAACAACATACAGACTCTACATCTATCTCCTGAACGAGGGAACCCTCTGTGTAGGACTCTAAAGACTCGACAGTACGCTGGCAGTGGGTTTAACCACAAGCACATCAGCGGCACTGTTTACCCAAATCAGAGCAAAGATAAAAAAAAAAAAAGTGCGCAAGTGCGCAGTGCGTAACTGCGCAGTGCGCTGCGCGACACGTGTCTGCGCAGTGCGCTGCGCGACACGTGTCTGCGCGCGCAGTTGCGCAAGCAAGAAAAAAAAAGTGCGCAAATGCGCAACTGCGCAGTGCGCTGCGCGACACGTGTCAGCGCAGCTACGCAGTGCGCTGCGCGACACGTGTCAGCACGCGCAGTTGCGCAAGAAAGAAAGAAAGAAAAAAAAAAGTGCGCAACTGCGCAGTGCGCTGCGCGACACGTGTCAGCGCGCGCAGTTGCGCAAGTAAGCAAGCAAAAAAAAAAAGTGCGCAACTGCGCAGTGCGACACGTGTCAGCGCAGCTGCGCAGTGCGCGACACGTGTCAGCGCGCGCAGTTGCGCAAGAAAGAAAGAAGGAAAAAAAAAGTGCGTAAGTGCGCAGTGCGCTGCGCGACACGTGTCAGCGCGCGCAGTTGCGCAAGAAAGAAAAAAAAAATTGCGCAAGTGCGCAGTGCGCAACTGCACAGTGTGCTGCGCGACACGTGTCAGCAGCTGCGCGCTGCGCTGACACGTGTCAGCAAGCGCAGTTGCGCAAGCAAAAAAAAAAAATTCAGCTGCGCGACACGTGTCACGCGCTGGGGGAGTTGCGCAAAACAGAATAAATCTTTACTGTTCTTGTTAAAACAAGAAGATTTTTCTCTGTAAAGCAGGGGCCTTTGGATCAAAAATCCAACGGTGGGGAAAATTACCCAAATCACTCAGAAAAAAATTTATGTAACAAATTTAACTAATTTATGAGCACTATAAAAAGGACCCCAGACCTCATTTTAAAAGAATCAACATCTGGCTAAAAAAAAAAGAGAGAAGAGAACTCTGAGAAACTCCTCAAGAATAAAAAAGGTAAAAAACCTTTAGAAAAAGAGAAAGTTCTCTTATGAACAGATCATAGATCTAAAAAACAAGATCAATGATTTTTAATAAAAATAAAATAAAATAAAATAGTGCTTTGCACTTTTATGAACCTTTGGTTCTCTGAGATGAGAAAAACAAGAAAAACTTGCTTTTTCTTAGAAATAAATTAAATAGTGCCTTGCACTTGTTTTATGAACCATCGGTTCTTGAACCTAAAAGGGTTCTTAAATTAATAGTGCTTTGCACTTCTTATGAACCACTGGTTCTCTAAAACAAGAAAAAGAGAAATAAAAAAAAGATAGTGCTTTGCACTTTTATGAACCTTTGGTTCTTGAAATAAACAAACTTGTTTTTTCTTTGATCTAAATTAGATCAAGAAATCAAATAGTGCTTTGCACTTCTTTTATGAACCATTGGTTCTTGAATCTAAAAGATTCTCAAATTAATAGTACTTTGCACTTATAAATCTGCACTGTTGTGCTCTCTGATTGGCGCAAAGCGCTTGACAAATGCAATGCATTTTCTAAAGGGCCAGGCCCAAATCAAAAAGACCTAGTAGGCCTAATTAAATTGCAGTGCAATAAAAGGGGCAGAGCCCAAACAAAATAGATGCTCTGCATCATTTATAAAAGGGCAGGGCCCAAACAAAATAGATGCTCTGCATCATTTATAAAAGGGCAAAGCCCAAACAAAACAAAAATAATGCAGTGCATTGTTTAAAATGGGGCAAAGCCCTAACTCAGGCCTAATTGGCCAAAGACAAATAAAAATGTTGAACATTCAACTGGACTTAGCCCAGTCATGGCCATAAGTTCTCAAACTAATATCGGACCACCACGTCCCTAAACTGGAATATGGACCACCACGTCCCTAAACTGGCACAATAGAGCCCAAATGCTCTTTTTTCGGATCTAAACGGTCCCGTTAAGTTGATCTTAGTCTCAAACTGAACTAACGTATCCTTAACAAACGTTTGAGTCGATCTTAGCCTCAAAAATGGCTAACGTATCCTCCAAACAGACTTTAGTCCCAAATTGGACTATGAATCTCCCAAACTGGAACAATAGAGCCCAAATGCTCTTTTGTCGGATCTAAACGATCACGTTAAGTTGATCTTAGTCTCAAACAGGACTATCGTATCCTTAACGAAAGTTTAAGTTGATCTTAGCCGCAACGCGACTAATGCATCCTTAAACTAAAAACACCAAACCCAAATCTAAATTAAATACGGATTTGGACTAATCCACGTCCTACGGGCGACGGCATTACTCAGTCTCCGTATACAATCCACGGGCAACCACAAACAAAACAAACACACACGACACGAAGTGAAATTCTGGAGAAGGAGAAAGTTGTTACCGCGATGCGGTAGCGTAATTAACTGCAGGGGCTTGTGCCTGCAGGGAAGAGCGTCCCCACAATCAAAAACCCCTCAAGCGAGGGGGAATCTGACGAAGTCTGCTACATCGGCCGCATCCGTCTAAACCTCCGATACACGGTGCCATAAATCAACTTGGCATCTTCGGAGAGGTGGACGGATAAAACCATATAGCATCTGCCTCGAACCTCAGCGTCAGGACATCGCGGTCCTGTGTGCCGCCCTTCGGAGGGGAACAGATTCTGGCACGCCCGGTGGGACCTCTTTCTCTTTCCACTCCACACTTCGTGTGTCGTGTTCGCGAACAAATCGCGGTTTGCTGTGATTGCCTGTGGATTCAAGGTACTAAGATTTGGTGTCTTGCTTTATGCAGAAAACAGAAAATCGATGGTTTCGAACTGCACCACCCGCAGCGATATCTCGCTCCGTCATTGCTGGAGGAGTGACTTATGGGCCCCAAGCGGCCTCCCTTTTCAAAATGCCGGTGGAGCAGATGGCTCAAGCCACCACTGGACTATTTTTTGGGACCATGCTCCCACCAATGAGCTCCAACGCCCTAATGACATTGCAAGAAGCTCCAAAGAAGTCGGTCTTCGATCGACTTACCACTGCCGCGACCCCTCTCAACGGGTCGTCCAACTCCACTGCTTCAGTTTTTAACGGACTAGGCCAGAGCTCTAACAGGCTCATGAAGAAGCCTGCCATACCAGAAGGCGTTATCCCGAAGCGGATAGCCATTCCAACTCACGTTCCTGGCAAAATCACCAAGGTTGCTTCCCATGTTCAGAAGTCCGCTTCTGACAAGTTGGCCGTCCCCGTTCAACGGACGTCGATCTTTAAAAAGCTGGTACCAGTATATTCTGACCAACACAGGGGGCATGAGAAGGTCACCCCCTATAGCTGAAACAACTCCATTAGCACGACACGCTCGACGTCGCCACTGGCGTCGAGTAAGGAAGGCTGGGGGCAACTCCCCCTCTGGGATAACTCCGTCAGCTCCGATGGTGAGGATCGACGCTGCTGTTCCAACCAAGAACAGCTTTGAACTGCTCAACAAGGTGCGCAGAAACTCTCCTACTGCGATGTTGAAACGAACTCCTTCACCTGTGGAGAATACTCCAGAGAAGAAGCTAGAGCAGCCCACTCAACGGCTGTCCTCTAAAATTTACGAAGTCTGGCGACAGGTCCAAGAGTCGGTGATCGATCAAGACTGCCTCCGACGACAGAAAAAGATGAAGGTTCGGCAGGGGAAGGATTACTCTGTCAAACCACAAAAAGCAAAAGCTACTTGGGGTGCCCACTACAACGGCTCCCTTAACTCCAATCACTCAAAAAAGGAGGCCACAAAAAGCCCCTGTGAACATGGCGAAGCATAAAAGCGCTGAACACAAACGCCCCAAGTCTGGGGGCATGGTGGTGCACACTGTTTATATGACTTCTGGAAAGGATGAAAGCCGCACTTTTACGGGCCATCGACCGCTCACCCGATCCGTGACGAAAGCCCAGGAGCAACAACAAAAGCTTCAGGAAATGATGACTACAATGGCTGCACTCACTGAGCCAAAAGAAAGCTCTGAAATGTCTTCGGATGAGCGTCAAGAACAAGAAACCGACGCTGACTTTTTACGCAGAGTCCTCGAAAAGAGGGACAAAGAAGCTGCAGAGCAAGCGGCTAACATAAAACAGATGGCGCTCCTCTTCCAAGATATGGTAGGGATGATGTTACAGCCGGACCCTCCTGCTGAAGATCCTCCGATCGTCCTTGAAGACGACAGGGGAGAAACGTCAAATCATCCGCCGGCTCTGTCAACAGCCAAGGAGGAGGCAATCTCCAAAGTTGACCTAGACGAATATATAGCTCAGCAGATCCGGGTTCATCAGGCGAATGAAGCGGCTGGGCAAATTGTTAGAACCGGACGACCGTATCCGGGCTGGTATGACCAAATCAGTTACCCGCCAGGATATACGATCCCTAAATTCCACGTATATAAAGGGACAGGGAATCCGCATCAGCATGTCGCTCAATTCAGGGCCTTATACGGCAATACTGGAGGAGATGACAAATTGTTGCTACGTCAATTCGTCGGCAGCTTAGCAGAAACAGCCTTTGAATGGTATTCGGAGCTACCTAACGACTCTGTCAAAACATTTGCAGAGATGGAACTGCTGTTTACATAAAGATTCGTGAGTGCTAGTGAACGCACCCCGATAACAGCACTAATAAATGCCAGGATAAGGCCAAGCGAAACGTGGGTTCAATACGCAACACGATGGCGAAACCTATGGTCGAAATGCGAACAACGCATAGAAGAGGCACCTGCGGTAGGCATGTTTGTGGGCACTCTCGATCCGCAGGCGACCATCTCGCAATTCATGATGTTCTTCAGGCCAACCACCTTCCAGGCCTTGATCGACAAATTAGCCCAAATGGACCAGATGGGCCATAGACCGTCTCCTCCAAGACCCGATCCCCGAAATGGGAAAGGAAAAGCGATCATCGTCGCCAATGCTCAGCTACAGTCGAGCAACTCAAAGCCGGTCGCTCGCCAAAACAACGTGCGTCCACGCCCATCCCTCGAAGAGAGGCTAGGACGTCCTTACTCATTTCCTCAGAATAAAACGAGAAGACTGTTTGAGCTGGCAGTGCGTAACAGACTCATCAATCTGCCGAGTCCAAAGCGTCTGTCGTAGCCAGGCGATCTTAATAATCTCAATTATTGCCCTTACCACCAAACGGTAAGTCACCCGATTGAGGATTGTTTCGTCTTTAAGGGATGGATCGAGGATCAATACCTGCAAGGCAAGTTCGCGCTGTCTGAAAGCTGGAAGGTAAACCCACCACAGCCGCACTCTCCAAAGAAGACGGACACGCCGGGGGCAGCTTGTTCTTTAGTCAAGGATGAAAACAATGGAGAAAACTCATCGGATGAATCCGAAGACTACGCAGCGACTTGTCATATGATTTCTCATTCACTGACGGATGATAAAGAGGCTCCTTGCGCTGAGAAACCAATGGCGAATCCTGAGCCGGAGATTCTACAGCCATCAGACGAGTTGATCGATGTCTTCCTAAGTGAAATTCGTCTGAAAGCAAAAGCCAATCAAGAACGTGAAATGACCATACTAGAAAGAACCAAGGTATTCCCGTCAAATCAAAAGCCATACACTGCGGGTAAAAACAAATTCAAGACGAGGAAACGGTTCGCCAAAGCACTATCAGTAGGAATGAAGCTACCGCCCTCTGAAGAAAATTCTTTCTCTGAGGTAGAGATGCACCCTAACTTCTGTTTATATCATCAGAAGATCATACATCCTACCGAAGACTGCGAGTCCTTTAACTGTTGGTGGCAAGGGTATGTCGCTCAAAAGCAACACTTCGACAGGACAAAGTGTGAAGCTTGTGGACATCGGAAAAATGCGATATATGAGCGCAAAGGAGCCACCGCAAACTGTCATATAGCCGACTTCAAGGGATCACAAATTGTCACCTTTGGAAGCGACTCTGACGAAGAAGCTATCCCCAACTTTTCCCTCGGGGAATCTATTTCGAAAATAAAGGAATTGAGAAGCTGCGAGAACGTTCAGCCATGTAATCGTACGTTATTCGAAAAAAATCCCGACCCCGTAAGCAAGGGACCGAACAAGAAGAACAAAGGAAAAGGAAAAACGGCCCTCGTCACCAGCGCTCAACAACAATCAGGTGACCCTAGACCGGTTGCTCGCCAAAGCAACAAGCGGCAATCCCTCCAAGAAAAGTTGAAACGTCCTTACTCGTTTCCGCAAGATAAAACATGGGGACTGTTCGAGCTGGCAGTGTGCAACAGACTCATCAATCTGCCAGCTCCAAAACGTCCGTTGCGGCCAGGCGATGTTAATAATCCTAATTATTGCCCTTACCACCAAACAGTAGGTCACCTGATCGAGGACTGCTACGTCTTCAAAAACTGGGTTGAAGACCAATACCAACAGGGCAAGTTTGCGCTGTCTGAGAACTGGAAGGTGAGTCTGCCACAACCGCACGCTCCGAAGAAGATGGATACGCCGGGAGCATCATGTTCATTCATGGAGAAATACTCATAGACCGAAAAGTCAATAAACTAGATATTCGCCTCAAATACGGCGACAACGGACCGAAACGTCCTTAAACTAACAACGGACCGAGATGTCCTTAAACTAATGATGGACCGCAATGTCCTAAAACTTGCAAATGACCGAAATGTTTTTAAACTACTACCGCAGCATTCTCAGGCTGACGAGAATATAAAAAAAAAACAAAAAAAAAATGGTATGTCCATAAGCAAAATGGGCACGGATGAAAACCCGAAAGGGCTCCGTGAGTAAAAACAGCAGGACTACCGGCGAGTGTTCGTGAAAACCCGAAAGGGCACGACCTCGTTAATAAAAAAAAAAGAGAGAAGAAGGAAATAAAGAAAATAAAACGGTATGTCCATAAGCAAAACGGGCATGGAGGAAAACCCGAAAGGGCTCCGTGAGTAAAAACAGCAGGGCTACCGGCGAGTGTTCGTGAAAACCCGAAAGGGCGCGACCTCGTAAAAAAAAATAAAAAAAATAAAAAGAATAAAAAAAAAACGGTATGTCCATAAGCAAAATGGGCACGGATGAAAACCCGAAAGGGCTCCGTGAGTAAAAACAGCAGGGCTACCGGCGAGTGTTTGTGAAAACCTGAAAGGGCGCAACCTCGTTAAGAAACACTTATAGGGTCCTCTCGACCCTGTAATGAGAAACCACCTGCGTGAGATCCTTACGACTCACAAAGGAACAACACACTTAGGGATCCCCACGATTCCGAAGGAGAAAATACACTTGCGAGATCCTCACGACTCGTAAGGAGAACTCTCTTGTGGGACCCTTACGGCTCATAAGATTTGAAAGTCTTAAGTTGCAGAAACCTTAACCTGTTCTTAAGCAGCCCCCACAACCTTCGATATTGCCCTACAAGCGGCTCATAATGACCCTTGTATACAATCCACGGGCACGAATAAATATTTCCCTAACAAAGTCCCATCCGTGACTAGGGATATGCTTGTACAGCAAACAACACTTGTAAGTCCTCTCGACTTATAAGGAGAAAACCCTTTTGTAAGATCCTTACGACTTACAAGAGAACATGCACTTAGGAATCCTCACGATTCCCAAGGAGAAAACACACCTACAAGATCCTCACGACTTGTAGGGAGAAATACCTTTGTGAGACCCTTACGGCTCATGAAGTCAAAAGCCTTAGCCGACAGGACCCTTAATCCTGTTTACTAAGCCACCTTTGTTCGGAATCGACAGAGGCAAATGATGATTCGCTCCTGGCAATATTTCAGTTGCAGCGATGCTGATGCCTAAATCGGTATCAAATTCCAAGTCCTTTCATGGCAGATGATGATTCGCTCCTGGCAATATCCCAGTTGCAGCGATGCTGATGCCTAGACCGGTATCAAATTCCAAGTCCTTTCACGGCACATGATGATTCGCTCTTGGCAATATTCCGGTCGCAGCGATGCTGATGCTAAGATTGGTATCAGATCCCAAAACCCACACTCACGATAAAAAAATCAGCGAGCCAAAAATGCATATGAAATAGCCGAAACGATAGGGCAACTTGCAATAAAAAGCAGCGAGTAAAAAGAAAAATAGCCGAAATGATTGGGCACCGCGAAAAATAGCCGAAATGATTGGGCAATCGCGATTTTCGCAATATAAAAAGCTGAAATGATAGAGCATCGCGGAAAGAATAAAAAAAATGAAAAAATGAAACTTTTTGCCCTACAGGTGAAATCACATCGATCCCTGTATACAATCCAGGGGCAAAGATAAAAAGGGAACAATACCTTCCCAACAGGCTCCACCAGAAAGCGAAGCCAAATCTCGACGGTTCATAGATAACCTAGAGACCATCTCGACATTTGTCGCAATATTATAGACACGATGTCAACAAATGAAGCAAAGGAAGGTCCCTAACTTCAGGGTCTCGACGTCAATATCGACAGCTTAAAGATCACCAACGGCGTTTCTCCTCACTCCAACTAGATGCAGACATGACGTCAACAACTTACCTCAGAATCGCAACGAAACGGAACCATGACAAAGTCCCTAGTTCCAAATCTCAATGGCCACGTCTACAGCCTGGAGACCAACAACGGTGTGCCTCCTCATTCCAACAGGACACAGATGTTATACCATCAAGCGGAGCGATGGCAAAATCCCAGCTTCACCTCAGCATTCGTCTCGATACAGTAGACGCAATGTCAACAACAGCGTTCCTCCGCAGTCCAGCTGGAGGCAGATGCAACGTCAACAAAAGACCTCACGGTCGAAACAAAGCGGAGTAACGGCAAAATCCCAACTCCACCTTAGCATTCGTCTCGTTACAACAGACGCAATGTCAACAACGGCGTTCCTTCGCAGCCCAGCGGGGTGTACATGCAAAGTTAACAAAAGACCCCATGGTTGAAACAAAGCGGAGTGATGGCAAAATCCCAGCTCCACCTCAGCATTCGTCTCAATACACCAGACGCAGTGTAAGCAAACGAAGCGAAGGCCACATTCCTAGCTTCAACGTCTTTACGGTAACTCACATAAAACCGGAAAGACAATCGGAGATCATCTCGCATCAGCACAGAGTGGTCACCACCTTGACGTTCGTCTCGATACAGCAGACAAAATGTCAACCCCAGCGTTCTTCCTCCAACAGGATTTGGACACACCAAAGCAAACGAAGCGAAGGCCACATTCCTAACTTCGACGTCTTGACGGTAACTCACATAAAACCGGAAAGAAAATCGGAGACCATCTCACATGAAGTGGTCACCTCCATGACGTTCGTCTCGATACAGTAGACGAAATGTCAACCTCAGCGTTCTTCCTCCAGCAGGGATTCAGACATGACAAAGCAAATGAAGCGAAGGCCACATTCCTAGCTTCAACGTCTTTACGGTAACTCACATAAAACCGGAAAGACAATCGGAGATCATCTCGCATCAGCACAGAGTGGTCACCACCTTGACGTTCGTCTCGATACAGCAGACGAGATGTCACCCCAATGTTCGTTTCGACACAGCAGGCGCAATGTCATTAAACGAATGGAGCCACGGCAAAATCCCTAGTTCCAAACCTCGACGGTTCACCAGCAACCTAGAGACAACCTCGACGTCCGTCTCGATACAGCAGACGAGATGTCACCCTAACGTTCGTCTCGACACAGCATACGCAACGTCATTAAACGAATGGAGCCACGGCAAAATCCCTAGTTCCAAACCTCGACGGTTAACCAGCAACCTAGAGACAACCTCGACGTCCGTCTCGATACAGCAGACGAGATGTCACCCCAATGTTCGTCTCGACACAGCAGGCGCAACGTCATTAAACGAATGGAGTCACGGCAAAATCCCTAGTTCCAAACCTCGGCGGTTCACCAGCAACCTAGAGACAACCTCGACGTCCGTCTCGATACAGCAGACGAGATGTCACCCCAACGTTCGTCTCGACACAGCAGACACAACGTCATCAAACAAACGGAGCCACGGCAAAATCCCTAGTTCCCACCGCAACATTCGTCTCGATACAGCAGACGCAATGCCAGCAAACGAAGCAAAGGCCAAATTCCTAGCTTCAGGGTCTTGACGGCAACTCATATAAAACCCGAAAGACTATCGGGGATCATCCCACACCAGCGCGGAGTGGTTATGACTCATCGGGGCTCTCCAAAATGAGCCTAACCTCAAGTAAAAAGCGGCATGGCAAATTCCTAGCGCTTGCTCTTCCGACGGTCAAACTGCCAAGGAGGATTGCTTGAAGACGTCTTGTCCAGCCCCCGAAGGGATCAGAGACACGGCAGTCGCAGGGCTACTCGAACAGCACGATTGCCTATCGAGGACTATATCAGCTTATGCGACGGTACGATGGCCAAAACCCTAAGTACCACCAACCTTAACGGGCTTCTGTCGTAAAGAGCAGAGGTTAAATGCGACGTTAAGATGTTCTTGCGAGAAACGTTCGATTCGTCTCGACTTGTGAAAAATTGTCGAGGCGGCTCGACTCGTGAGATAAAGCCTTAGGCAGTGGGCATAAAAGAAGCCTGTTTCCTAAGCATTGGGACCCTGCGAGTTGGACCAAAACGGTCTCTTGCATACCATCCACGGGTCTCACTCTCCAACGTCGAACTTCGACAAGGAAGGAAGCAACCGCTTACAAGTCCTCTCGACTCGTAAGAGGGAAAAATTCTCTTGTAGGATCCTTACGACTTATAAGAGAAAACCACACTTAGGAATCCTCACGATTCCTAAGGAGAAAAACCCGTCTACGAGATCCTCTCGATCCGTAGGGAGAAAAGTCTCTATGAGACCCTCACGGCTCATAGAGTTGAAAAGTCTTAGGCAGCAGATCTGAACCTGCGGCCTAAGCCCTCGCTATCTCATGAAGAAATCAAGAACCTTACTCTATTACCTGCTAATTATGACGACATGCTGAGAAAGAGGAAAAGCAACAGAAAGAGCACCCGATTTACGTTTGATTAAGCGTTCAAGACGTATTCATTCATGCATGGGCAAAAAGACTCAGGACAAAGATATATAATAAAGACAAGCTGGGATAAAAAAAAATTCCATTAATATTGCCCGAAGTTCTTACAGTCATAAAAACAATAAACGAAAGTTACAATGGAATAAGCTCAGATCCAGGGCATGAATTGAGGAATTCAAAAGCGATCCTATCTATGACTTTCCAAGCCTCGCGGACCATCCTAGTGTGCTTCCTTTCGCGAGCACAAGCGTCAGGGTCCCTCCCGATGTCTTCCACCCTCCGATAAGCAGCGAGTATGGCAGACTGTTGAAAGACCTCATGCAAGAGGTCAATAAGACTGTCTTGCCGTTTCTTCGAGATAAAGTTCAATAGGTACACAGAGTGCACCCTGTCCTCAGAAGCATCCAACGCCTTAAGCGGCACACCGGAACAGAATAGGGGAAGCGCTTCCCAGATAGCTCCCACGATAAGTTTAAGAAGAAAGGAACGTCGGGGATGCAGTGGACCGTTGTATGCGTCGAAGCGACTCATTATTTCAGCACACTCCTCGTTTGTGAACTCCCGATTTTAAGAGCGGCCAAATCGGCGGATGCCCTCATGAGAGATGATCTCGTTAAGAGCGTACATGTGGGCGTTCATTGTTCCTGTGAAAGAGGATCAACAGAATTATCAGGAAGACTGATTAAGCAAAACGATATAATGCAATGAGGAATAAAATGCCATATTTAAGTTCCAAGATCCATGAAGAATTCTTAAGAGTTCTTCTATATGATTTAGGAGGAGCAAAGCTCCATTAATAAATTAAGAAAATCTAAGGAAAATCTTTCAGAGAGCAGAGCTCTATGGAACCCTAGTAGGGTCTCCTTTAGTTCTCTTTAGATCCCTTTAAGACCTGTAGAGCAAATCTCTACTAAGTGAAACCCTAAATAGGTTTCCTTTAGATCAGTGATCTATTGAGAGCGATGCTCTATCAATGAAAATTAATTTAATTTAATTTAATCCTAATTAAAATTTTCACCTAAAAGTTTTAAAAATTTAACTCTTAAAGTTCTTGAAAATAAAGAGCAGGGCTCTGAGTTCTGAAAGTAAAATTCTAGAAATGAGAATCATCTAAGCGACCAAATGTCCTATTTATAAGCATCAAGTGCCCTTTCAGCTTCCAAAAGATGGCGCGACGGTTCAGAGTCTGCCACCGCTGTGCTCACGTTAGGAGGCCACGTAAGCGCAACGGTGGGGGGGCATCTGTTTACCCAAATCAGAGCAAAGATGATAAAAAAAAAAAAAAAGTGCGCAGGTGCGCAGTGCGCTGCGCGACACGTGTCAGCGCAGCTGCGCAGTGCGCTGCGCGACACGTGTCTGCGCGCGCAGTTGCGCAAGCAAGAAAAAAAAAAGTGCGCAAATGCGCACCTGCGCAGTGCGCTGCGCGACACGTGTCAGCGCAGCTGCGCAGTGCGCTGCGCGACACGTGTCAGCGCGCGCAGTTGCACAAGAAAGAAAGAAAGAAAGGGAAAAAAAAGTGCGCAAGTGCGCAGTGCGCAGCGCAGTGCAGTGCGCTGCGCGACACGTGTCAGCGCAGCTGCGCTGCGCGACACGTGTCAGCGCGCGCAGTTGCGCAAGTAAGCAAGCAAAAAAAAAAAGTGCGCAAGTGCGCAGTGCGCAACTGCGCAGTGCGACACGTGTCAGCGCAGCTGCGCAGTGCGCTGCGCGACACGTGTCAGCGCGCGCAGTTGCGCAAGAAAGAAAGAAAAAAAAGTGCGTAAGTGCGCAGTGCGCTGCGCGACACGTGTCAGCGCGCGCAGTTGCGCAAGAAAGAAAGAAAAAAAAAGTGCGTAAGTGCGCAGTGCGCTGCGCGACACGTGTCAGCGCGCGCAGTTGCGCAAGAAAGAAAAAGAAAAAATAAAAATTGGCGCAAGTGCGCAGTGCGCAACTGCACAGTGCGCTGCGCGACACGTGTCAGCAGCTGCGCGCTGCGCTGACACGTGTCAGCGCACGCAGTTGCGCAAGCAAAAAAAAAAAAAAATTCAGCTGCGCGACACGTGTCACGCGCTAGGGGAGTTGCGCAAAACAGAATAAATCTTTTCTGTTCTTATTAAAACAAGAAGATTTTTCTCTGTAAAGTAGGGGCCTTTGGATCAAAAATCCAACGGTGGGGAAAATTACCCAAATCACTCAGAAAAAGATTTATGTAACAAATTTAACTAATTTATGAGCACTATAAAAAGGACCCCAGACCTCATTTTAAAAGAATCAACATCTGGCTAAAAAAAAAAAGAAGAGAACTCTGAGAAACTCCTCAAGAATAAAAAAGGTAAAAAACCTTTAGAAAAAGAGAAAGTTCTCTTATGAACAGATCATAGATCTAAAAAACAAGATCAATGATCTTTAATAAAAATAAAATAAAATAAAATAGTGCTTTGCACTTTTATGAACCTTTGGTTCTCTGAGATGAGAAAAACAAGAAAAACTTGTTTTTTCTTAGAAATAAATTAAATAGTGCCTTGCACTTGTTTTATGAACCATCGGTCCTTGAACCTAAAAGGGTTCTTAAATTAATAGTGCTATGCACTTCTTATGAACCACTGGTTCTCTAAAACAAGAAAAAGAGAAATAAAAAAAAGATAGTGCTTTGCACTTTTATGAACCTTTGGTTCTTGAAATAAACAAACTTGTTTTTTCTTTGATCTAAATTAGATCAAGAAATCAAATAGTGCTTTGCACTTCTTTTATGAACCATTGGTTCTTGAATCTAAAAGATTCTCAAATTAATAGTGCTTTGCACTTATAAATCTGCACTGTTGTGCTCTCTGATTGGCGCAAAGCGCTTGACAAATGCAATGCATTTTCTAAAGGGCCAGGCCCAAATCAAAAAGACCTAGTAGGCCTAATTAAATTGCAGTGCAATAAAAGGGGCAGAGCCCAAACAAAATAGATGCTCTGCATCATTTATAAAAGGGCAGAGCCCAAACAAAATAGATGCTCTGTATCATTTATAAAAGGGCAGAGCCCAAACAAAACAAAAATAATGCAGTGCATTGTTTAAAAAGGGGCAAAGCCTAGCTCAGGCCTAATTGGCCAAAGACAAATAAAAATGTTGAACATTCAACTGGACTTAGCCCAGTCATGGCCATAAGTCCTCAAATTAAATTGACTGAGCACGGCTGCTCCCTAAATGAATTTACATCCGGTTCGAGGGTACATCTCCGAACTCCTCTGACACCTATCGTTGTAATCCTTCAACGACGTCAGAGAGGTGACGGGTCCCAACGACCATACATCAATATGGACTGCGGGGTCCTTAAACTCGTGGACCGAGACGTCCGTAAACTAATATCGGACCGAAACGTCCCTTAACTAATATCGGACCGAAACGTCCCTAAACTAATATCGGACCACCACGTCCCTAAACTAGAATATGGACCACCACGTCCCTAAACTGGCACAATAGAGCCCAAATGCTCTTTTTTCGGATCTAAACGGTCCCGTTAAGTTGATCTTAGTCTCAAACTGAACTAACGTATCCTTAACAAACGTTTGAGTCGATCTTAGCCTCAAAAATGACTAACGTATCCTCCAAACAGACTTTAGTCCCAAATTGGACTATGAATCTCCCAAACTGGAACAATAGAGCCCAAATGCTCTTTTGTCGGATCTAAACGATCACGTTAAGTTGATCTTAGTCTCAAACAGGACTATCGTATCCTTAACGAACGTTTAAGTTGATCTTAGCCGCAACGCGACTAATGCATCCTTAAACTAAAAACACCAAACCCAAATCTAAATTAAATACGGATTTAGACTAATCCACGTCCTATGGGCGACGGCATTACTCAGTCTCCGTATACAATCCACGGGCAACTACAAACAAAACAAACACACACGACACGAAGTGAAATTCTGGAGAAGGAGAAAGTTGTTACCGCGATGCGGTAGCGTAATTAACTGTAGGGGCTTGCGCCTACAGGGAAGAGCGTCCTCACAATCAAAAACCCCTCAAGCGAGGGGGAATCTGACGAAGTCTGCTACATCGGCCGCATCCGTCTAAACCTCCGATACACGGTGCAATAAATCAACTTGGCATCTTCGGAGAGGTGGATGGATAAAATCATATAGCATCTGCCCCGAACCTCAGCGTCAGGACATCGCGGTCCTGTGCGCCGCCCTTCGGAGGGGAACAGGCACTAACTGTGCGTAGCGGCTACCCAGGTACATGATGAAAAGGTGGCCGACGAGCGAACTCATCACAACCCTAAGGAGCCTGTAAACAACACTTACCGTACAGTCCGGTCTCTTCATCTGATACGTCGCATATGAAGTCTAGGGGTGGTAAATGTCAGACCCCAGTAACTTTATAAGTCATGCTGATTTACGGCCCATAACGGTTCGAGAAACTACTGATAACACTTATCAGTAAATCTCGAGAACCCTGGCCAGGGATTTGATGTTATGGCCGATCAAGCATAGCGCGACACCAACACCCTATACCGGGAGAGACGAAACTCCTCTTATCGCTCACTGCCTCCATGCGATTCGGGACTGTACCCAAAATCCACCTGTTTGCACGACTCGGCAGAGCCACGGTAGGGAGGAAATCAAAGCACAGTGGGAATCACACAAGACACTATGACGATCTCGGGTCTACAGACTAACCTATACAAGTGTCTCCAGAGAACTGCTATCTGACAATAGGTATATATACCATCTAGGAGTTCTCGGCGAGTCCTGTTCGATGTACCCATTCTCCAATGAGCACCTGTGTACAATCTTTGATGTCAAACACCAATGGTTGTGGAATCAACTATCACCCCCAGGGTCAGGAAACGTACACACTAGTCTAATTTGGTAATACCGATGCCCTGTCTCGATATACCCTCGACTAGGAACTATTAAAGGATATGCTTATAGACTGCCCAGACCCCACTAGTGTGATCTCATCATAATCCTGGTAGTCAAGCATAATCCTAAGGGATTCATTAACATGCATGAAATACAACACAACACAACACATGTTATGATGAAGATAAACCAGATAGCATACTATCGTTTTGAGCAAATATTGTTTCTGTACATATACATGCCTAGCATCCTACACAATTCAGGCCTCTAGGGCATACATATCTAACAATCTCCCACTTGCATTAATGCCTGTAGTTGATGCAATAAGTACTCACTGTCTGTACTAGAACCAGTTGCCTGTGTACCGCATGCCCAATAGCTCGAACAGTTTCTCAAACTGGACTTGAGGGATGGCCTTGGTGAATAGATCCGCTGTGTTGTCTTTCGTGTCTACTCTCCATACCTCGATGTCCTGGTGATCCACTATCTCCTTGATGAGGTGATACCGCCTCAAGATATGTCTGGATTTCTGATGGGACCTCGGTTCCTTTGCCAAAGCCATGGCTCCATTGTTATCACGATACAGAGGTATTGGATTAGCAATGGATGGAACCACTTGAAGTTCGGAAATGAACTTCTTCATCCAGACTGCCTCTTTTGCGGCATCATTAGCAGTAATATACTCAGCTTCCATCATGGAGTCAGCGATGGTATCTTGTTTGGAACTCTTCCAACATACCGCCCCTCCGTTCAGGGTAAATACAAACCCTGAGATAGACTTACTATCATCCTTGTCGCTCTAGAAGCTGGAGTCGGTAAAGCCCTCCATTTGGAGATCTCCGTTACCATACACCAAGAACATTTCTTTAGTTCTTCTCAAGTACTTCAGAATGTTCTTCACAGCAGTCCAGTGTTTCTCCCCTGGATTGGATTGATACCTGCTTACTGCATTCAGTGCATAAGCTACATCTGGACAAGTACACAACATCGTATACATTATAGTTCCTACTGCTGAAGCGTAGGGAATAATGCTCATGCGAGCCCTCTTTTCATCAGTCTTTGGAGACATCTCTTTGGAGAGGGTGATCCCGTGACAAGTGGGTAAATTACCCCTCTTGGAATCTTCCATACTAAACCTCTTTAGTATGGTGTCAATGTATCTCGATTGGGACAATCCCAATAATTTCTTAGATCTTAATCCCCAGAATCTACGAGGCATCGCGCAGGTCTTTCATGGAGAACCTCTGTGATAAGAATAGTTTGACCGATTGTAGCATAGGAATATCATTTCCTATCAAGAGAATGTTGTCCACGTACAATACGAGGAATGTAACAGTACTCTCTACAATCCTTTTATAAATATATGGTTCATCCACATTTTTGATAAAACCAAACTCTTTGATTGTATCATCAAAGCAGATGTTCCAACTCCGTGATGCCTGCTTTAATCCATAGATGGATTTAAGCAGCCTGCATGCCTTTCCGTTGCTCCCACTATCAATGAAGACTTCTTAAAAACCCATTCTTCTAAATCACCATTTAGAAATGCCGTTTTAACATCCATCTGCCAGATCTCATAATCATAGTGAGCAACTATAGCAAACAGGATCCAAATGGATTTGACCATCGCTACTGGTGAAAAGGTTTCATCATAGTCCAAGCCTGGTCTTTGACGAAATCCTTTTGCTACCGGCCTAGCTTTATAGGTCTCCACCTGACCATCCACACCGATCTTTCTTTTAAAGATCCATTTGCACCCTATGGGTTTTACTCCAGAAGGTGCAACCTCCAAAGTCCATACTTTGTTGGTGTACATGGATTCTATTTCGGATCTCATGGCATCCAGCCACTTCACTGAGTCACCACTCGTGATAGCTTGCTGAAAACGAGTAGGGTCATCATCATCCATGATGCAATCTCCTCTATCACCATCAATCAGAAAACCGTAGTATCTATCAGGTGGGCGAGAAGTCCTACTAGATCTACGGAGTGGCTGAGGTTCATCAGGTTCTATTGAAACCTCAGGTTCAACCAAATCATCGGTAATTGTTTGTGTATCTGGAATTTCTTCCAGTTCTACCGCATAGCCAACAGTATCATTTGTAAAAAATTCATTTTCTAAAAATGTGATATACTGAGAAACAAACACCCTTTGTTCCTCCTTGTGGTAGAAGAGATATCCATACGAGTGTTTTGGATATCCCACAAATCTACATAAATCCGATCGTGTTTCGAGTTTGTCTGGATTCTGCTTTTTTCATATAAGCCGGACAACCCCATATCCTAAATCTTTTAAGAGATGGTCTCTTCCCATACCATATCTCATATGGAGTGGTAGACACTGTTTTCGTCGGCACCCTGTTCAATAGATGAATCGCAGTCTCTAATGCGTGGCCCCAGAATGATATTGGTAACTCAGCATCACTCATCATAGATCGTACCATATCTAATAGGGTATGATTCTTCCTTTTCGATACTCCATTGTGCTGTGGTGTATACGGAGGAGTGAGCTGAGAGAGAATCTCATTCTCTTTTAGGAAATCTAGAAACTCTGAGCTTAGATACTCACCTCCTCGATCTGATCGAAGTTTCTTGATACTTTGGCCTGTTTGTTTTTCTAGAGGTCGGCCAGGTATCCAACGCAGTTTCTCATCCAGTGCCCAGTCTGGTGGCAGTGGAAACATTCCCCTCGTCCTGTCGCAGCAGCCCCTTTCTTGTCCCTTCCCGGTGCCTTTTTCACTCCGCCTCTCTGCTTAATGGGATTCTTCTTCTTCTTTCCCTTGGCCTTGGCTTTTGGGATGGAGGAAGAAGATGGCCCAGCAATAAGAGCGGGAGTTTTCGCTACCTTTAGTGTGCTCTCTGCACTCCTCAACATTTTGAGGAGTTCAGGTAAAGACTTCTCCATGTTGTGCATGTTGAAGTTTACAATGAATTGAGCAAAGCAGGGGAAAGGGACTGTAGAACAATATCAACATACTGCTCGTTCTCCATGGTCCAACCCAGGTCCTCAAGTTCTTCGATAAGCCCAATCATTTTCAATACATGGTCACTTACAGACACGCCAGCAACTATCCTCATCTGAAACAACTTTCGAGATGCCTCGTATCGGAGAGTACGAGATTGCTCTCCATACAACTCTTTTGTATGGAGAAAGATGGATTGAACATCCATCTTCTCATGCTGCTTCTGATGTTCATTGTACATAGAAGCAAGCGCGAGGCACTTAGCTGTTGCGCAGTCTATATCCCATATCTTGCGGGTTTCTTTATCCGCAATTGAAGAATCAGGGCCCGGGATAGGAGGGGCTGGAGTAGTCAGGACGTATCCGACCTTATCATAGGTCAGGGTAATATTCACGTTCCTTAGCCAATCTTTGTAATTCGGTCCTGTGAATTTATTTTTGGCATTAGGAGAGAGAAAAGAAGACACTCAGTGATTGCTCTTGCATAATTAGATTGGTTATTAATCTTATCTATGTCTCCCACTGCTTTTTATCAAATTTCCTTCAAACCTTTAAAAGGAAAACTAGCAAGGATTAATTGCAATCTACAAGTTCGCTAACCGGTCGGCCAGGCCAGTGTCGGTACTCCGAGGGAGGTTCCCCACGCTTTCGCACGGACCTAATTAAAATAAACCTCGTTTTCCTAGAGGTGTATCCCCGTTGACACCTTTCTAGACACCTACTGGATTAGCTAATTGTATAGTGCAAAACTCTCCCGGGAGTAACTTTTACTCACAGTGGGATCAGGATCCAACTATTATATAGAAGGTATGCAATCTCATTGCAAATTTCAACTCTTGAAATTCCCGATATGATTTTTACCCCTAATATCTTATGACCTTAACTATGATCAACAAATCATAAGTATTAGTCAAGTTCTACCCGCCATTTCGGGATTGATTTAGACCCACCCGTATGACCCTTAACTATGGTCAACAAAGTCATGCGAATGTCCTAATTGATCGCATCAAATGCTTTGTAGGAAGACATCACTTAGTTACCATACACCACGCCTTAACTATGGTCAACAAACATGACACGAATACTAAGTACTCTGCTTCCTAAAATGGCGGAGGGCAACGGATGGTTTTTTTTATGAAAACCTTTAACATTTTGAACTTGATATCATTGTAGAATTGAGTGAAAAGAGTGGTTTAAGCTCCAATTTTAAAAATCGAGTGGTTTTGTAATATCTTTCTAATTTTGCTAAAGAGGTCACTCCCGGTGAAGGGATCTCGTCTCTTTCCTCATCGAATGAGGTGCAGGATATTCATGAATACCACGATGCAAAACAAAAGTTAGATCAACTATATAAACAATCCTTTGTTACATTTTCAAGTTTCGCTAAAGGGGTCACTTCCAGTGAAGGGATCTTGGCCCTTTCCTCATCGAATGAGGTGCTGGATATTCATCAAGGAATATCACTATGCAAAGCAAAAACTAGAGTTACCCATTTTAAAAAAAAAATTGATTCTATAATATCTTTAGGTTTCTTTTTCATAACATTAATCACATTAATGCTGTCCCATCATTTACGTTTCCTGAACATCACAGAAAAGAAACGAAAATAGAACGTACGCTTATGCCATCCGCATTCGCCATGGGACCCCGTCATGCACCGTTAGGTTACTTAACTAACGGCAGAGCGGGGGCTGGACTAGCGCGGGTGCAAAACATAAGCAACGCTTATTGTACATCTCATATATAAATATAGCCATTTCAGATCACAGATGAATACATTGGATATACTAGGAATTACGTATTTCATTCAAGCCCTTAATGAAAGATGGGTTCCACGGTCATGATGAATAGCCAAAACCCCACCCTAGACCTCTACGGATGCGGCAAACTACCCGCCAAATTCCCGAAGTGAAGCAACCTCCCTCAACAAAGTGAGTAGGCCACTCTGCACTTCGAAAACCTGGTAGTTTGTGCACCCCACCTTGGGTCTATCCTAGGAGCAAAAACAATAAAAAGAAATTATACAATGGTGGCTACAATCCAACCGGATGTGCCCCGCAAAATAATATTACATTGCTTTTTACAAATTACATTGAATGAAAGAAAAGAAAAACGCTCTTCTCACACACCCCGGCCATTCATCACGACGATCCAACACATTCATATACACATACCATCTCATGATATACATATGTGCAACCCCCACTAATCGTCATATAGCAATTAGTGGATGTTTCAAACACATATCGAAAAACAGCAAATCCGATAAACCAAACACTTAGAATTTCGATCGATAATTTTAAACCATGCCAACACTTGTCACAATCCAGAGCACAAACAACTTTGTGTAAATTCCAGATATCCCAGAAACACTATTTCCTTAATCTAAACAAACTTCTGAAAAATGAGTCAACTCGGCCACGACTCGGCCGTGGATCGGCGGCTAAACACTATGTTTAGCCGCGGATCCGTGGCTAAACACTGAGTTTAGCCGAGGATCCGCGGCGTTCCTGGCGAGTTAGAGTCTCGTTTTTCTACAGTGTGCTTAGAAAACCATGCATGTATTTTTAAGGCCTCTGAAAATATTTTTTGAACACTTTAAAAAATTGACAGCAGCAGGGGCAGAAAACATGTTTTCGGGAGAAAAAATTGTCGATCAAGGTTCTAACTTTTGGCTAACAATCTAATTATGGTTTAGTTAGACTCTGATACCATGTTAGTTCATGTTGCATGCTCCCACAACTCTTGTGAGGTGGCGAAAGCGATAAACAAAAATTTTCTTTGCATACAACATGCACATAACCCAAGATCTTTTCTAAACCACAACTAGCAAACCCTAACTAGAGATTTTATCTACTATGTTGGGGGTTATACCTTGATGATCCGGTCGTTCGGGTCTTCTACTTGATGAACTCCTTGGCTCCTTTGACGTTGCCGATGAGCTCGATCTCCGGCCACCCCAAGACCTAGATGATCCACGCGAGGGTTGTCGTGCAAGCTAGAAACTCTTCACAAGAGTTTAACCTAGAGACCAAGTTTGCTAGAAGAGGTCACTAGGATCATGTAGAGATTAGGGTATTGGATTATCTTTAACCCTAAGCCTTTGTTTGACAACACATGTGAAGGGTAAAGCTTAGGATGAAGGAGGAGGAGAGAAGAAGGAGAGAGAAAGTGTTTTTGATCAATAAGAAAATTCAAGCATGGAAATTAGATATGGCTCAAATGAAATAATTGAAGCATGCATTATAAAATTAGCACCATGCTTTAATAGTAACTCCAAAACAATATAAAATAAAACAACCTATTCTTTCAACCATGCTTGGACTTTCTAAATTCCACCTCATTTATTTATTTTCAGAAAACAAATAATGTAATTATGAGGTGGCACCTTCTAGAAAGTATTCTTGTAACAATTACAAAAATACCCCTTCTCCGTATACCGTATACGTATACCTGTATCCGAATTCCGAAAAATACGAATAAAATAATCCAATAATATAATACCGGTATCCGGCTTAATCCAAAGCCTACCAGTATTATCCTCCCGATCATTATTCCTGTAACAATTATACGAACATGATCGAAACCCTGACGTAACACCTTACGGCTGTCGTAACAACTTACGGACTCTACATCTTTCGCCTGAACGAGGGAACCCTCTGTGTGGGACTCTAAAGACTCGACAGTACGCTGGCAATGGGTTTAACCACAAGCACGTCAGTGGCACTAACTGTGCGTAACGGCTACCCAGGTACATGACGAAAAGGTAGCCGACGAGCGAACTCATCACAACCCTAAGGAGCCTGTAAGCAACACTTACCGTACAGTCCGGTCTCTTCATCTGCTACGTCGCATATGAAGTCTAAGGGTGGTAAATGTCAGACCCCAGTAACTTTATAAGTCATGCTGATTTACGGCCCATAACGGTTCGAGAAACTACTGATAACACTTATCAGTAAATCTCGAGAACCCTGGCCAGGGATTTGATGTTATGGCCGATCAAGCATAGCGCGACACCAACTCCTTATACCGGGAGAGACGAAACCCCTCCTATCGCTCACTGCCTCCATGCGATTCGGGACTGTACCCAAAATCCACCTGTTTGCACGACTCGGCAGAGCCGCGGTAGGGAGGAAATCAAAGCACAGTGAGAATCACACAAGACACTATGACGATCTCGGGTCTACAGAGTAACTTGTACAAGTGTCGCCAGAGAACCGCTATCTAACAATAGGTATATATACCATCTAGGAGTTCTCGGCGAGTCCTGTTCAATGTACCCATTCTCCAATGAGCACCTATGTACAATCTTTGATGTCAAACACAAGTGGTTGTGGAATCAACCATCTCCCCCCAGGGTCAGGAAACGTACACACTAGTCTAATTTGGTAATACCGATGCCCTGTCTCGATATACCCTCGACTAGGAACTATTAAAGGATATGCTTATAGACTGCCCAGGCCCCACTAGTATGATCTCATCTTAATCCTGGTAGTCAAGCATAATCCTAAGGGCTTCATTAACATGCATGAAATACAACACAACACATGTTATGATGAAGATAAACCAGATAGCATACTATCATTTTGAGCAAAGATTGTTTCTGTACATATACATGCCTAGCATCCCATACAATACACGCCTCTAGGGCATACATATCTAACACATGTTTCCGGCAATTCCGTCCGGTGTACTCATAACCCAATGAGCACCTGTATACATCTTAGGTGAACAAACTGACACCAATGGCTTGTGAGACCGGCCACCGTCCCTCATCGGAGTCTCGATCAGTATACACTAGTCTATTCTGGAGTATTGATCGTACGCTTTTGGCGTGTCGGATGTTCAAAGTTCTAAAATTATTACCGTGATCAGGACGGTGTCGCTTTGCAGCTAGCCGGTTGAGCACGGGTCGATCCACAGGGAGATGGTTGTATGTCCGTTTGAGTTTTAGACGAGTCAATAAAGAATTTGTATGTGTTTGTTCAAACTAACCTATGTGTTTTATATGCAAGTATGAAGTTGTTAAGAAAAAGATACGAAATTGTAAGCTAAAGAAATCCGTACTCAAAACCTTTGAGCCGAATCTTGACCAATTGAAGCTAGAGCAATCGGCAACAACGTGGATTAGGGGATTTAAGCACGGTATTCGTGGAATCCGGCTTATTTACCCTTGTCCTTCCGTTCTTGTCTCTTGCTTTCGCCTTCGGCCAAACCGAACTCAACCGGTCGTGGTTAGGAATCACCGTTACCTTGGTAGGGTAGGGTGCCTAACAGAGCGTTTGCATAACGTTTGGGCGGAGTTCAATAGAAAATAACGGGAAAAGGAAATGAGCAAAGAAACATTAACTTACAATACCGTATTTATTCTTAACAACCATAATTACAATCATTCACAAAAAGAACCAAAAAGAGAGAACAAAAAGAACAAAGAAAAGAAAAGATTACAAGCAAGTAATTAAAGTGCATGGTAATAAATTGCAAGTAATAAAAGACAAGAATGAAAAATGCAAGAAAGAGATAAGCAAGAAAGTAACACTAAGAACCATAGAACTCAAGACAAGCCATAGGATCAATAGCCAACACTTAAACTTGCAAGCTCAATCAAGAGGTTGCAAGGTCAAGAGAAGGGTAAAAAACTCATGTGAAATGAAGCACAAAAGAGAAGAGCTTTATTGATTCTATAATGATACAACCCTTGAGATCAATAACCAACCCTTAAACCTTCAAGCTCAATCAAGAGGTTGAAAGATCAAGAGAAGGCAAGGACCTCAAGGGGAAGCTAAGCAAAAGAATGATACAATGTATGGCAAAATTGGACTCCTTCTCACTTACCCAATGGTTTCCTTTTATAGGCAAAAGAACAAGACCTTTCCTGTAATTTGAATTTGAATTCATCCAAAATTTGGAGGGAAGTTTGAATTTTTGAATCACATCAACACTTTATGCATTGAATGCACCATACCCTCTCGTGCTCTGTGCATGTCCCTCCCGTGCTTTGTGTTTGACCCTCTCGTGCTTTGTGCTGCCCCTCTCGTGCTTTGTGCTTATCTGAGACATGAATGACCGCTGTCATTTGTCTTGTCTCTGGAACAGGTACGCGGCACTGGACGGATACGGATGATCGGAACCCGGCTTTTTTCTGTTGGCAACAGATGTCCTGGATTTTAGCGTAACAGTAGAGATTTTGTATCATTTACGTTATTTTGGACTAGGAACCTGTAGCCTGTAAATATATAGCAAACACGGATTAAAAGCACCTGCCTATAAACAAATGAGCATAAGAATGGGCGGTATAAAATGCAGTTCTCTGTGATGAACAAATACCCCCAAACTTATCTTTCACTCGTCCCGAGCAAAACCATTTATTCACAAAAGAGAATCCTAACCGCACTTTCGCAGGGAACGCGATTGCACTGAGCGTGTGCAACAAGCCGTTAAACCTCTAGGTGTCCCTAGTAGGAGGAGTGTTGTCTCTTGAGGGTTTTCAGCGGATTACACCCACAAAATCCAGTCAAGCTAGTGTCATAAGTTAACATCGATTCTACTTCTGCAGTTTAGTATTTACGCTAGAAACTCTATCATCCTAAGTTAGAAATATCCAACCCTTATATTTCACACCTCCTATCTATTTAACCTTGGTTCTCCTGAGTTTTCCTTCTAAAGTGCGGCCTCAAATCAGGGATTTTTATCAACTTGACAGAAAACACAAGTCTTATTCTTTATTTCTATCTTTTATCCAAACATCGATTGTATACCCCTTCGTGTGTGTATATTTGCACTCCTACACTCAAGAATTCAATTCAAGCTATAATACCCTTGCCCTAATACCTAATACTACTTCTTTTCATTAAGGATGGACGGATTTGCTCACACACCTTTCATGCGACTATTAATGCTTCTTGAGGCACTAACGACCGATTACTGAATGTGTGAACTTTAAAGCGTAAATAGCAGTTTCCAGGTCTTGACTTTATTCTATTTTTTTCTTTTTCTTTTTCTTTTTCTTTTTCTTTTTCAAGACCGGATATATTTTTCAATATGCTCTTTTGGTGTTTAGCTTTAAATACCGTTTTTTCTTTCAAACTAGGCTTTCAGGCAAGAGTATTTCTAGGTATCCTCTACTATCCCAAGTTTCAAGGTGCGTGTAAGTGCAGTTTGTAGGGTATATACTTTCTAAATTTGAACTCAAGAAAAGAAACTATTTTTCAGACTTATCCTCCAGTAAGGCTTCAATACTTTCCCTTCATCTTGACTTAACTCAAGAACTGGACTCAAAAAATTGTAAGGACGTATACTTACCAAAGTTAGACAGAATGAGGGTTATTTTAAGGATTTTCAATTCCTAAGTCTAGAATTTAGTTATTTCTAACATATCAACTAAACTTTCAGAATAAAAATCTAAGTTACCCTATTAGCTAACTTGACGACAAAGTTTTTATATTTTTTGGAAAATTTTTCGATTTTTATGGGTTTTTAAATAAGGTATGCAAATGCAGAATATACAAATGAATGCGAAGGAAGAAAGCTTACCGAGCACGCCCCCAAACTTAAACTTGACAGTGCCCTCACTGTCAGGTTATACCAAGAGGGTCAAAATTGTCGGCGCTCCCTAAAAACAAATTATATACAAAACAAAAAGAAAACCAAAAAGATATATACAAAAAAGGTTTCCCCCCAAACTTAAGTGAAACAGTGTTTCCACTGTTTAAGCGGTGAAGTTCAAGATTAGGGGGAAAGATAACAGTATCAAGCTATACAAGGCCTTACACAGGCCAAAAGTGAGCACCAACCATTCAAAGATCTTATCGTGATAGAGCAGTGGCTGGTGAAAGAAGGTGAAGAGGAAAGAAATGGGAAATACGCGAGACCGTATGGAGATAGAAGCGGAATACGGTCTCGGTATATAAGAAGAAGAAGAAGAATGGGGGAAGGGAAAAAGAAGTGGAGTACGAACTTGAGGGTGAAAATGGAGTGAATAGATTAGCACAATTTGTGATGACCGATGTGTGAAAAGCGATTGTGCTAATATATTAACCCGTCGAGAAATGGGGTCAAATCCCTCAAGATTCGTGAGAAACCATGGGTACGCCGAACTTGGTAAACCAGACATAGTAAATGAAAGTGAGACGGTTTCTTGCAAGGTCGGAACGATGGAGAGGAGTGATCGAGGAGGGGTATCAGGTAAAGGTTCAGGAGGGTGTACACAGTCAATAAAAGGAACATGATGAATTGGAAAATCCGACTCATCAAGCAAAACTAGTTCATCCTCAGTACTATCCTCAATATTCTCCTCAAAATTCAGCTTATCCATGCAATTTTCATCAAAATCAAGACGCATATAGGGTTCGGGAAAAACATTTAATGACTCGGGATGATGAATTAGAGAGAAAAACTCAGTCAAATCTGCGGGTTCATCATCCAAAATATTCCCAGCGTCAATGTCCTTAATCAAGTGAAAATCAATATTCTCAAACACCTCAACCAAAGCATGGATATTAATCGATTCAGGTTCTAGAGTGGAGGTGTAGAGGTCAAAAGGTTTGGGATTTGTTTCACTCGAAAGGGGCCCTTCACAATCGGGTAAATCAAACACTACAAAGTCGCACAACTCATTCATCATTCTATCTGCAATTGATAAATCATGTGGGACACTCGATAAACTTTCAAAACAGGAGTTGTGGGATTCAATTTGGGACGGGTAGGTTTGAATTGGAAGGGGACACATCTCACTCTCACTCTCTCCACTCAAATTCTCAACCTGTCCTGCCGCCTCATCATACATTGGAAAATTAGGAGCTAGTTGGAAACTAGCTACCGGGTCAGTAGGTTGTATGAGAGCGGCCATGGACGCATTCAAATCCATCATCTGTTGGCTTGACACTACCCTAAAGTCTTCCAACGACTGCTCCAGACTAGACATGGGTTGTGAAGGGGTTTCAGTAAAAGATTCAAAGTTGTTTGGATACTGAAAACTCCTAAAAGGCCATGGAGAAGCAACGTCTAGGGAAGTTGCAAAAGTTGGGTAGGACTGGTAGGAATTGACTGGCTGGACAGGAGCAGGATCAACATTTGGATAAGAAGGTGAATGGAATTGTTGATCCCAAGAATTTGAAGTGGTGAAAAGAGTGAAAGATCGGCTACGGGATTGTTCAATACGTTCAGCGAGGGACAAAGGACGACTTGCAAAAGGGGTATCAACATAAGTGGGTGGGGGAGGTTGAAAAGGTTGATACAACGTGGAATGCGGAGTGCAAGTGTTTGTCCTAGATGCTTCTATGCGATCTTTCAGTGAAACTTTGGGCATGGAGGGGTCGTTCGATGTTCGGCCAAAGCAAGAACCGTAAGAAGTAATGTCTGGTTGTGGGTACCAAAGTTCGGCAAGAGTTTTGCGAGGTGGGGTACCCATGATATGAGAAGAGAAAGGAAGAGAAAAGGAGGGGAAAAAGAATGTGATTTTTTTTATATTTTGTTTATAGATATATATTAACAAAAGAATGAAATATACACACAAAAAGAATATGGACAAAAACAATCACGACACAATAATACCACACACCTAATCGTTCTAGGGTTTATCTAGGTCAACTAGACCTGCTCCAGAACTTGATTGTCGAAGTAAAACTGTGTTGAGAAACGGGCTCAAGATACACTGATCACGAGGCCAGGTGAGTGCAGAGATAAGGGGAGGTTTTCCAACGCTTTCGCGAAGTTCCTTAATTAAATAACCCTTTCTCTTTTGGCGGTTTCACCGTTAACACTTTCCTAGACACCCCGTAAACAATATACCGTTAAGCGAGGTTCTAAACATAGTTAACTTCTCCTAGTGAGCGCGAAGTCCTTAAGGCTTAAAGTCTAGTTTCTTTTAAATTTTGTGCGGGTAAACGTTATGCTCAAGTTCGTGATTTGTGGGCCACGGAAAAGGTGATGAAATCCTTTACCGTATGTTGTGGGGTTCGCTTGCCCTTAAGTCCGTATTAATGTATGCAATGTGCAATTCTATAAAGAATCAAACAATTATTTTTTTGTTTAAGCACGGCACTGCAATAAATAAGGGTTAGTCAATTTTTAGCGTTTGCTAGCGAACTTGCAAAGAATCCTGAAAAGAATAGTATATTGGATGCGTCGGATTTGAGAAGAAGGTGTTAGTAAAGTACGTACCGTTAAGTTTTTGGGTTAGGAAACCCCGTTGAATCAAATCCGGTAAGCTTGAAAAGTTCGCTTGCGCGGGTCAAACTACCCGGATCTTTGGCACTGTACTTTGCAATCACCTTAGCCTTGAATGCACACTTTGCTCCCCACAATCACCGTTTGCAAATCCGCAAAAATCTGCAGACTTGCTCACAAAAATTATATAAAAAAAAGATTTTTTTTTTAAATATATACAAAAAGAATATTAACCCGAATAACAAGAAAAGAAATACGTTACCGTCTCCCCGGCAACGGCGCCATTTGATCGCACGCTTTTGGCGTGTCGGATGTTCAAAGTTCTAAAGTTATTACCGCGATCAGGACGGTGTCGCTTTGCAGCTAGCCGGTTGAGCACGGGTCGATCCACAGGGAGATGGTTGTATGTCCGTTTGAGTTTTAGACGAGTCAATAAAGAATTTATTTGTGTTTGTTCAAACTAACCTATGTGTTTTATATGCAAGTATGAAGTTGTTAAGAAAAAGATACGAAATTGTAAGCTAAAGAAATCCGTACTCAAAACCTTTGAGCCGAGTCTTGACCAATTGAAGCTAGAGCAATCGGAAACAACGTGGATTAGGGGATTTAAGTACGGTATTCATGGAATCCGGCTTATTTACCCTTGTCCTTCCGTTCTTGTCTCTTGCTTTCGCCTCCGGCCAAACCGAACGCAACCGGTCGTGGTTAGGAATCACCGTTACCTTGGTAGGGTAGGGTGCCTAACGGAGCGTTTGCGTAACGTTTGGGCGGAGTTCAATGGAAAATAACGAGAAAAGGAAATGAGCAAAGAAATATTAACCTACAATACCGTATTTATTCTTAACAACGATAATTACAATCATTCACAAAAAGAACCAAAAAGAGAGAACAAAAAGAACAAAGAAAAAAAAAGATTACAAGCAAGTAATTAAAGTGCATGGTAATAAATTGCAAGTAATAAAAGACAAGAATGAAAAATGCAAGAAAGAGATAAGCAAGAAAGTAACACTAAGAACCATAGAACTCAAGACAAGCCATGGGATCAATAGCCAACCCTTAAACTTGCAAGCTCAATCAAGAGGTTGCAAGGTCAAGAGAAGGGTAAAAAACTCATGTGAAATGATGCACAAAAGAGAAGAGCTTTATTGATTCTATAATGATACAACCCTTGAGATCAATAACCAACCCTTAAACCTTCAAGCTCAATCAAGAGGTTGAAAGATCAAGAGAAGGCAAGGACCTCAAGGGGAAGCTAAGCAAAAGAATGATACAATGTATGGCAAAATTGGACTCCTTCTCACTTACCCAATGGTTTCCTTTTATAGGCAAAAGAACAAGACCTTTCCTTTAATTTGAATTTGAATTCATCCAAAATTTGGAGGGAAGTTTGAATTTTTGAATCACATCAACACTTTATGCATTGAATGCACCATACCCTCTCGTGCTCTGTGCACGTCCCTCTCGTGCTTTGTGTTTGACCCTCTCGTGCTTTGTGCTGCCCCTCTCATGCTTTGTGCTTGTCTGAGACATGAATGACCACTGTCATTTGTCTTGTCTCTGGAACAGGTACGCGGCACTGGACGGATACGGATGATCGGAACCCGGCTTTTTTTCTGCTGGCAACAGATGTCCTGGATTTTGGCGTAACAGTAGAGATTTTGTATCATTTGCGTTATTTTGGACTAGGAACCTGTAGCCTGTAAATATGTAGCAAACACGGATTAAAAGCACCTGCCTATAAACAAACGAGCATAAGAATGGGCGGTATAAAATGCAGTTTTCTGTGATGAACAAGTATCGATGCCCAGTCTCGAAACTTCCACGACTAGGGACATTTAAGGATGTGCTTATAGACCACCCAGCTCCTACGTATATGACCGCTATCAAAATGCTGGTAGTCAAGAAAGAATCCTATGAGCTCTATCAATATGTAATAGTGATCTGTAATGCCACCTAATACTATACATGATGATAAAGACAAACCAGATAGCATACTATCATCTCGAGTAAGACTGTTCTACCGGTATAGGTCCTCCCTCAATCATCATAATCACCTGTCTACGACTATGATAATTGCCTTGAGGGCACTATAGCCAACAATCTCCCACTGGCACTTAAAGCTAATTATTGCGGTGCCGCATACTCACAGCCGTGTGATACCGAACACCCAACTTCTCTGCTAATCAGTTTCACAATGCTCGTTTGTGAAACTATTGCGTTCGAGAAATAGCCCCAGAGAGTGGATCCGCTCTGATGTTTCTTTCTGTATCTCTCTATATCTCAACTTCACGGAGAAGCTATCTCCCGAAATGAGCAATACCTGTTTTAGAATATGTTTGGATATCTGATGGGACCCAGTTCACAAATGAACTCCAAATCCAGCAAACTTCTTAGACTGTATCATCCACTGAATTTAATCAGTATCCTGCGCCAAGCCTTCCTCAGTAACCGCTTGGACCACCTGTCCAACATACACTCCTTCAAAAGAGAGAAAACTATAACTCTGACAGTCGCTCTTTCATCTAGGTAATCTTGGAAGCGTGAAATGATAACCGTTTCCCGAAGGAGGCTGCCATTACCATATCCCAAGACCATCTACTTATGTTCTTAATGCAGGGTTGCCATGGTCGGCAGCAAGGTTTCGGAAGGCATCGTCTATGCCATTTTCAAAAATTGCCGTCCTAGCTAACCCCAACCCTAGAATCTTAACTAGAAAATCCGACGAAACAACATGAAAACAACTTTACATCTAAGTGAATGAAGAATACAACCTTTGTAGACCGGTCCTTCACTTCTAGTGCTCCGTGTAGTAGTCCCTTCGCAGCAAGTAATGAACATCCGAACTCTAGAAAGGGTTCACTTGAAGAAATGAACAAGCTTACTCGAAGTCTTCGAGGCAGAAAGTGATCTACGTCGAGGAGACTCAAGCTCATGCTGGTAGATTAGTGAAGCAAACACCCTAAACTAAATGACTAAAATAGTAGAGGATGATGAAGTAGGAAATAGACTCACTTTAGATTTAATTTTCTCACAATATTTTCTTACCTTTTCAAAAGCTAGAAAGCTTTCTCAATGAAGAAGAAGATGATGAATGAATATAAGAGAATGAACTCATGAGGTGAGAATAGCAGCCATGGGTGAGTTAGTGTCATACACTAACCCATGTAGAGAATAAACCATGGCTAAATAATAATGGTTAGGTTAATAAATATCTACAAGTAAAACAAAATTAGTGGACTTGGTCAATGGTTCCACAAGCTTCTACAAGTTTCAACCATGTGACTAATTTTGATTAATTTTAAATAAATAAAACCATATATTAGCATAAGCTTGGTGTTAGTCTCATACACCCATGTAGCATGTGGCATCTAGCATGACACAAAAGATGTAAACCAAGTGTATACTAGTTAGAAAAAGAATTCTTAAGTGAGCTAATATTAGTCAATATAAGTTAATATATCAAATATATAATTATACATTAAATTATTAAATCAACACTTGATTTAATAATCCGGCTATATCACATACAACTGACTAATATCAAATGTAACAATCTATTGAATTAACACTTGATTCGATAACCCGGCTATATCACATATAACCGACTGATATCACATATCGCGAGAATAGAATGCGGTATCACATACGCGCATTAATCTCGGTCCCGCACATATCACATATGTGCTCCTACTTCGTTTCGCATGAACCAGGAAAGCTCTGTGTTGGACTTTAAAGACTCGTCAATACGCTGGCAGTAGGTGATGATCATATCAAACACCCACAAGCCGCAAGCGGTCTGCTAAACGTAACGGCCACCCGGGTATTGAGCGATTAGAAGATCAACAAGCAAGCCTGCTCATACTCCTGTGAATCCAAACAGTAACACTACCGTACAATCCGGTCTCTTCGTCTGATATGTCGTATATCTCGTCTGGGGGTGGTAAACGTCAGACCCCAATACCTCGATAAGTCGTGCCGATGTGAGGCTCATAACGGGTCGAGAAACTACTGATAACACTTACCAGTAAATCTCAGAAACAACCCTGGCCAGGGACTTACTATTACGGCCAATCGAGCACAGCGCAACATCAACCCCCAATACCGGGAGAGACGAAATCCTCTCCTCTCATTGCCTCCATGTGACTCGGGACTGTACCCAAAAACTATTGTTTTGCACATTCTCTTGAACGTGGTAAGGTGGAAATCAAAGCACAGTAGGAATCACACAAGACTCTATGACGATCTTGGGTCGACAGACTAACCTGTACCAGTGTCACCAGAGAACTGCCATCTAACGCGAGGTATAATAATATCTAGTAGTTCTCGGCGAGTCCGTCCAGTGTACCCAGTATCCACTGAGCACCTGTATATCATCTCTGATGTCAAACACCAATAGATATGGGATCATCCATTGCCCATCTACATGGGTCGAGAAGCTATACACTAGTATACTTTGGTATATCGATGCCCCGTCTCGATACACCCACAACTAGGGAAATTAAAGGATGTACTCACGGACTACCTTTGTCCCACTAGTATGATCTGCATCATAATCTAGGTAGTCAAGTACACATCCTAAGGGTTTTATCAACATGTAACAGAGAGACAATCGGTGTACATGTTAAGATAAAGAGTAACCAGATAGCATATTATAATTTCGAGCAAGAAAGTCCACCCTATGTATGTCCAAGCATCCACTATAATATACGTCATATGTACAATAATGGCCTCTAGGGCATACATATAACTAACAATCTCCCACTTGCACTAGGGCCATCATATAGCGGTGGTTATAGTATCCCATACTCAACCATCCCATAAAAGTCTCTCTCTTGGGAAAAAGCCTTTGTGAGTGGATCCGCCGTGTTGTCCTCTGAGTCTACTCTCCTAACCTCGATCTCCCTGGAGATCAACCATCTCCATGATCAGGTGATACTGCCTTAGAATATGTCTAGATCACTGATAGGACGGGGGTTTCTAGGCATAAGCCACAACTCCATTGTCACACAATGGTAGGAACGAAGTTCATCTCATGAACAAATATACACCCAGACTGCCTCTTTTGTAGTATCGTTGGTAGCGATGTATCGAGCCTTTATCGTCTAGTTTGCCACGGTATATAGCTTGGAACTCTTCCAACATACCGCCCCTCCACTGAAGGTAAAGGCAATGCCTGTGACTGACATTCAATCGACCTTACCACCCTGGAAGCTATCCAGTGATTCTCCACAGGATCGATTGATACAATCTCACTACACCTAGTGAGAATCCTAACATCCACTTAGATCTATCTCATAGATCTAAAACCCAGGATTTAGGAGGTATCACCTTGATCCTATATGGACAATCAATGTGATAAGAGTATATTGACCGAGTGTAGCATAGGAAACACCTTCTCTATCAAGAGTATGTCATCTACGTACAATACGAGAATGACCACCGTACTCTCTACAACCTTTTTGTATATACAAGGTTCATCTACCATTTTGATGAAGTCAAACACTTTGACTACCACATCAAAACAGATGTTCCAACTTCGCGATGCCTGCTTTAACCCATAAAGCAACTTGCACACGTTTCCGCCGCTCCCACTATCTATGAAGCCCTCTGGCTGTGTACTTATAGACGCTCTGTTCTAAATCAGTATTTAGAAAAGGAGTCATGACACCCAACCGCCAGAAATCGTAGTCATGGTATATAGCAACGGCAAGTAGGATCCGGATGGACTTAAGCATAGCCACTAGAAAAGGTTTCATCATAATCCACACCTGGTCGTTGATGACAACCTTTTGCAATAAGTCTAGTTTTGAAAGTCTCAACTTTTCCATCTACACCAAGTAATCTTCTCAAGATATACTTGCTCCTGATGGGAGTTTAACCCTTTAGACGTAGCATCCAAAGTCCATACTTTGTTGGTGTACATAAATTCCATCTCAGATCGCTTAGCATCCAGCCATTCTTACAGAGTCCCCACTCTTGATGGCCTGCTCGAAACTAGTTGGGTCATCATCTCATGATGCAATCCTCGCTCCCACTGTCATTGAGAAAACTGAAGTATCTCTTAGGCGGATGAGGAACCCTACCAGATCGGTAGAGAGGCTGAGGTTCGTCGGGAACTATTGAATCCTCCGGTTCTACCAAATCATCAGCTACAGTTTGTATAGCTTGAACTCCTTCCAGTTATACCTCATGACCTCAAATTTCTTTCCAGAATAAATTCCTTTTCTAAAAAGGCGGTCATGCTGAGAAATAAAACACATTTTGTTCCTCGGTGCGGTAGAAGATATTCCCTTGCGAATGCTTAAGATATCCAATAAACTTCCACAGAACTGAGATTACCTCGAGCTTGTCCGGATTTTTCTTTTGGCATAGGCCGGACAACCCCAAATCTTAACTTGCTTAAGACATAGGCTCTTCCCATACCATATCTCATATTGGGTGGTAGGCACTGATTTGGTTGGAACCCAATTCAATAGGTATGCAGCTTCCTCAAGCGCATAACCCCAAAAGGAAATAGGGAACTCAGTAGTACTCATCATAGAGCGCACCATATCTAATAGGGTGCGATTGCTCCGCCCCGATACACCGTTGTGCTGTGGTGTATACAGAGGAGTAATGCTGAGAGAGAATCTCATTTTCCTTTAGAATAGTTTAGGAACTCCGTGCTCAAGTATTTTCCTCCCCGATCACATCAAAGGACATAATACTTATACCCGTTTAGTTCTCTACTTGTGACTTATATTCTTTGAATTTCTCAAAAGCTTCAGACTTGTGTTTCAACAGGAACATATGTCCGAATCTTGAGAGATCATCAGTGAATGTAATGAATTACAAAGAAACAGTCCTGGCATGTGTAGACAGAGGACCTACATACATCATCATGTATCAATTCCAAGAGTTCACTAACTCTTTCTCTGTTTCCAGTAAATGGAGCTATGGTCATTTTATCTTTATGACATGACTGGCAAGTTTAATAAGATGTAGATTCAAACTGATTTAAATATGCATCTTAATGTAACTTAGCTGGTCGGGTCGTATTGATATGACTTAGTCTACAATGCCTCAAGAAGAATTCATTCATTTCTGAACTCTTCCTCTTGTGTGTGTTTTGTACGTTAATAACCGCGGTTTGATTTAGAACGTAAATGCTTTTAGATAACGTGCCTGAACCGATTAACTATTGATATAGGAAATGTTCAAAACATTATCCAACAATACAAAATTATATCCTTCTTTAGTAAATAAAGAGACTGATATAATGTTGCATATCAGGTTCGGTATCTGATAACATTCGTTCAGAATCAATATATTACCGTTTGGTAATACAAGATGATAACTGCCAACACCTTGGCTGCAACACTTGCACCGTTTTCAACTCTTGAAACTTTATCACCCATTCTCAGTTCTCTACCTATTTGTAGCTCATGTAACAGATTACATTAACGGGATCCTGATCCGGTATCTCATACCCAGGACGTAGGGGACAATGAGAAACAGTTCTCTGTAATGAACACACCCAAAGAAGATGCATCAACATGCACTTTCTTTGTTTGGGCGGCATGGGAATCCTGGTATTCCCCTATTTCCTTCTCGGTCTTATAACAATTATAAGTTGGAGCGGGACCAACGTTCCCCAGCACAGTATAACAAGAGGGTTCGGTCAATACATCCATATTATTATCTTGATTAAGGCGTGACATGGTCGCTACCTGGAGACAGAAAGAAGAAAACACTCAGCGTATGCTCTTGCAAGATTAGATTAGTTTTTATTTTATCTAATCAGGATGGCTTCCACTGCTTTTATCTAATCTTCCTTCAAACCCTAAAAGGTAAGACTAGCCGGGATTAATTACACCCTACAAGTTCGCCAATCTTTCGGCCAGGCCAGTGTCGGTACTTTGAGTGAGGTTCCCCGTGCTTTCGCACGGACCTAATTAAAATAAACCTCGTTTTTCCAGGGGCGTAACCCCGTTAACACCTTTTTAGACTCCTACTTGATCGGCTAATTGTAAAGTGCAAAACTCTCGCAGGAGTAACAATTACTCGCAGTGGGTACCGGGATCCAACTATCTCATAGAAGGTATGCAATCTCATTGCAAATTTCAACACTTGAAATTCCCGATAATTTTGCCCTTAGTGTCCTATGACCTTGACGCAGGTCAACAAATCATAGTCCGCTAGTCAAGTTCAACCCGTGCATTTCATGATTAAATTAAACCCACCCGCACGACCCTTGATGCAGGTCAACAAGGTCGCACGACTACCCTAACTCAATCGCATCATATGCTTTTGCAGATAAGCATTAAATAGCTACCGCATACTACGCCTTGATACAGGTTAACAAACGTAGCACGAATACTAAATACTACTTATCTGAAATGACGGAAGGCTACGACAGGTTTTTAAGAAAACCTTTTGCGTAATGAACTTGATATCGTTGTAGAATAAAATAATTTAAAATGGAGAGGCTTTTGCTAGTTTCGCTAAAGAGGTCACTCCCGGTGAAGAGATCTCGGCTCTTTCCTGGTCGAATGAGGTGCAGGATATTCATAATACCACTATGCAAAGTAAGAAGTAGAAAAGCAATCAAAAGACGAAACCGAGAGTTGTAGCATCTGACAGTTATTGCTAAAGAGGTCACTCCCGGTGAAGGGATCTCGGCTCTTTTCTTATCGAATAAGGTGCTGGATATTCTACAAGGAATACCGCTATGCAAAGCAATAACTAGAGCTACCAGTTTTTGAAAATTCGATTCCACAACATCTTTAGGTTTATTTTTTTTCATTAGTCTCATTAATGAATGTCCCATCATTTAATTTACCTAAACATCACAGATAAATACAACGTACGCTTATGCCATCTGCATTTGCCTCGGAGTCCCGTCATGCACCGTTAGGTTAGGTAACTAACAGCAGAGCGGGGCGAGGCTAGCGCGGGTGAAAAACATAAGCAACGTCTATAATATAACACATATATTATATATATTATTTATCTCATCATATCAAGTGATCACATCACAGAATATTGCAGCAGAAATCAACATATGAAATATTGGATATGCTAGGATTTTCAGGTTTTAAATTAAGCCTGTATAAAACTCGGATTCCACGGTCATGATGAATAGCCAAACCCACATCCCTAGACTCCTACGAGAGCGGCAAGCAACCCTACCAATTCTAGAGTTAGGAGATCCGGTCTCGAATCCTCGAGATGGTTTCCCACTGGACCCTAGAACCCGATTACTTGTGCTCCCCTCCGTGGGTCTATCCTAATGCGGAAAAGTAAATAATATACATTAACGGTGACATCTTTCTCAACCCGGAAGTACCCCAATAAAAGAATATTACATACAATATTTTACATGAATGAAAATGAAAAACTCTCATCTCACATAAAAAAACCCGGCTATTCAAACAAGACAATCCAGTATAACATATCACAACAACACATAACATCACATGTCATCAACGTAAGTAAATATGCGTATCCCAATTTTCATTGACATATAGCAACGAAATCGGCGATACACCACATATTACATTTACGGTCACAGAAAAGAAAGTGAAAACTACAACAACTGGAATCCGCAACCACCTTAGACATCATAAACCCGAAATATCTCATATTCCGGATTTCGTGCCTAACCAAATGAATTCCTTAGACATCACATGCCTAACAATTATAAACCCCGCATTTTATTCTCGATATTGAAAACACTTTCCAATAACCTGTCGGGTAATTCAACAAGATTTTCGATCACCTGATCGAATGCTCGTCGAAAACTTTAGTAGACGGCCGCACCCCCGATACCGTCAACGAAGTGCACTAAGGAAGAACACCGCGGCCATGCGCACCCGAACGGATGCTTTTAGCGACGGGGTTCTCCTACAGTCACTTGGTCGGGGCTATGGGGCATGACTATCTAGTAAGGTTGCCCGGCGAGTATCCGCGTACACTACGTAATTGCGACGGTCTTTTAATCCACATCAAAATTTCGTGGCAACCGATCAAATGAGACTAAACTGCTAGATTTATAAAATTCAAACTAGTTATCACATAACTACTTATGTGGATTCCAAATATTGTATCACAATCACAGATAGCTAGACAAAGTTAAACTTTTCGATCGAATAAGCAAGCACCCAAAATTTCCCAACAAGCTCAACACTTGAGCAGAGTTCAAAAAGTACCCAGAAACTGCCACAGCTCTTATGAACCATCCAAGGGCCGACCCATGCCTCACTCATGTCGCCATGGAACTGCGGCAAATCCTAGGGTATGACCGCGGTTCCGCGATCCAAAAAGTCGAGTTTGGGTATCATTCTTTTATAGGGTCCACAGAATCGCTTGCATGATTTTCTGATAATTTTAAACTCGGAAAAATCCAACTCTTGGAAAATTTCAGTGAGGGAAAATATGGGTTATATCCGTTCAAAATTTTTAATATCGTCTAAATAACCCGAATAGATGTTAGAATTCAGATTATGAAACACTCCGAATTGCCTTTGCAGAAAGTTAACATCATATGCAAATTTAGCAAAAACTAGCAACACCTGAAATACCAAAACCCAGAGACTGGAACACCCTGAAAATTTGAAGCCTAAACTCCCAAATTGGGCCGAGCTCGCCGGTTTTTACATCATTGTGGCCGGCCACTTTGAGCTCAAATTGCCTCGAATTTTCATGGTGTTCATGTTATATCTCATACAACATTCTGCAGTTGCTAAAAAAATTTTTAGAGGCCATTTAAAATTCGACAGAACCTTGATTTCAATGTTTCAAGTTACGGAGTAGTTTCGGTTTCATAATCTAACATACATCGTCTAATTTTCTAGCATGGCTCCGATACCACTGCAGGGTTGCCTAAGTCGACAGCAAGGTTTCGGGAGGTATCGTCCATACCATTTTCAAAAATTGCCGTCCTAGCTAACCCTAACCCTAGAATCTTAACTAGAAAATCCGACGAAATAACATGTAAACAACTTTACATCTAAGTGAATGAGGAATACAACCTTTGTAGACCGGTCCTTCACTTCTATTGCTCCGTGTAGCAGTCCCTTCACTGCAAATAATGAACATCCGAACTCTAGAAAGGGTTCACATGAAGAAATGAACAAGCTTGCTCGAAGTCTTCGAAGCCGAAGATGATCTACGTCGAGGAGACTCAAGCTCATGCTAGCTCTTCACTAATGGTAGATTAGTGAAGCAAACATCCTAAATTAAATGGCTAATATAGTAGAGGATGATGAAGTAGGAAATGGGCTCAGTTTAGATTTAATTTTATCACAATATTTTCTCACCTTTTCAAAAGCTAGAAAGCTTTCTCAATGAAGAAGAAGATGATGAATGTATATAAGAGAATGAACTCATGAGGTGAGAATAGCAACCATGGGTGAGTTAGTGTCATACACTAACCCATGTAGAGAATAAACCATGGCTAAACAATAGTGGTTAGGTTAATAAATATCTACAAGTAAAACAAAATTAGTGGACTTGGTCAATGGTTCCACAAGCTTCTACAAGCTTCAACCATGTGAATGATTACCAACTAATTTTGATTAACTTTAAATAAATAAAACCATACATTATCAAAATCTTGGTGTTAGTCTCATACACCCATGTAGCATATGGCATCTCGCATGACACAAAAGATGTACATTAATATATATCACATATATACCAAGTGTATACTAGTGAGAAAAAGAATTCTTAAGTGAGCTAATATTAGTTAATGTAAGTTAATATATCAAATATATAATTATACATTAAATTATTAAATAAACACTTGATTTAATAATCCGGCTATATCATATACAACCGACTAATATCAAATGTAACAATCTATCGAATCAACACTTGATCCGATAACCCGGCTATATCACATATAACCGACCAATATCATATATCGCGAGAATAGAATGCGGTATCACATACGCGCATTAATCTCGGTCCCGCACATATCATATATGTGCTCCTAATTCGTTTCGCATGAACCAGGAAACCTCTGTGTAGGACTCTAAAGACTCGTCAATACGCCGGCAGTAGGTGATGATCATATCAAACACCTACAAGCCGCAAGCGGTCTGCTAAACGTAACGGCCACCCGGGTATTGAGCGATCAGAAGATCAACAAGCAAGCCTGCTCATACTCCTGTGAATCCAAACAGTAACACTACCGTATAGTCCGGTCTCTTCGTCTGATATGTCGCATATCTCGTCTGGGGTGGTAAACGTTAGACCCCAATAACTCGATAAGTCGTGCTGATGTGAGGCTCATAACGGGTTGAGAAACTACTGATAACACTTACCAGTAAATCTCAGAAACAACCATGGCCAGGGACTTACTATTATGGCCAATCGAGCACAGCGCTACATCAACCCCCAATACCGGGAGAGACGAAATCCCCTCCTATCGCTCATTGCCTCCATATGACTCGGGACTGTACCCAAAAACCACCATTTTGCACGTTCTCTTTGTTAGTTATGTATATGCCCTAGAGGCCATTATTGTACATATGATGTATATTGTAGTGGATGCTTGGATATATATAGAAAAGACTTTCTTGCTCGACATGATAGTATGCTATCTGGTTTCAGTTTGTCTTAACATGTTGACTTGTATTGTGTTACTGTCTTGCTCTCACAAGTTGATAAATTCTTTAGGATATGTACTTGACTACTAAGACTATGATGTAGATCATACTATTGGGGCCAGGGTAGTCCATGAGTATATCCTATAATTGTTCCTAGTCGAGGGTGTATCGAGACAGGGCATCGATACTCCAGAGTAGACTAGCATATACGCATCTTGACCCATATGATGGGCGATGGATGATCCCACATCCATTGGTGTTTGACATCAAAGATGATATACGAGTGCTCAGTGGAGACTGGGTACACAGAACGGACTCACCGAGAACTCCTAGCTGGTATTACACCTATTGTCAGATAGCAGTTCTCTGGTGACACTGGTACATGTTGATCTGTAGACCCGAGATCGTCATAGAGTCTTGTGTAATTACCACTGTGCTTTGATTTCCACTTTACCACGTTCATGAGAACGTGCAAAACGGTGGCTTTTGGGTACAGTCCCGAATCATATGGAGGCAATGAGCGATAGGAGGGGTTTCGTCTCTGCCGGTATTGAGGGTTGTTGTTGCGCTGTGCTCGATTGGCTATAACTGGAAGTCCCTGGATAGGGCTGATATGAAGATCTACTGGTTATCAGTAGTTTCTTGACACATTATGAGCCTCACATCGACACGACTTATCGGTTACTGGGATCTGACGTTTAGCACCCCTACACTGGATATGCGACATATCAGACGAAGAGACCGGACTGTACGGTAGTATTACTGATTGGATTCGCAGGATTATGTACATGCTTGCTTGTTGATCTTCTGATCGCTCAATACCCGGGTGGCTGTTACGTTTAGCTGACCGCTTGCATCTTGTGGGTGTTTGATATGATCATCACCCACTGCCGGCGTATTGACGAGTCTTTAGAGTCCTACACAGAGGTTTCCTGGCTCAGAAGAAACGGAGTAGGAGCACATATATGATATGTGCGGGACCGAGATTGATACGAGTATGTAATACCGTATTCTATTCTCGCGATATGTGATATCAGCCAGTTATATGTGATATAGCCGGGTCATCGGATCAAGTGTTAATTCGTTGAATTGATACATTTTATATTAGTCGGTTATATGTGATATAGCCGGATTATCGGATCAAGTGTTGATTCGATAATTTAATGTATAGTTATATATTTGATATATTAAACTACATTAACTAATATGTGCTTACTTAAGTATTTCATTTTCCCACATTTGGATACATTTAACATAAATGTGATATATGTTTATTGTATTCTTTTCTTTTGTTATAAAATTATATATATGTAATATGTATAATTGTAACATGCTAGGTTATACATGCAACTAGGGTTTATGAGAATCACACCATGGTTTGTGAAAATGGTTAGTTTTATTTTTATTTTAGATAAATCAAAATTATGTGGATTTATGCTTAGATATTTATTCTTGTTGACTAAGTCCACTCTTTTGGTATTTTCTAAGATATTTGTTAACCTAACCCTAATCACTAGTCATGGTTTATTCTCTACATGAGTTAGCCATAACATATACTAACTCACCATGGTTGCATTTCTATCCTATGCTCATTATTCATTCATCACTTGTTCATCTTCTTCTTCCTCACAAAAGCTTGCTAGCTTTTTCCATATGATGAAAATAAAGTGAGAAAAAGAAAACTAAAGAGAGCAAAATTCCTACTTCATCATCCTCTTCTATACTAGCCACATAGTTTAGTGTGTTGGCTTCACTAATTTCAATTAGTGAAGAGATAGCTTGAGTTCTTGTTTCATCGAATTAGATCATCTTGGATTTCGAAGACTACAAGCAAGCATGCATCATACGCCTTGTGGAGCCTCTCAAGAGTACGGGAGTTCTTGGATCGCAGCGAAGGGACCACTACTTGGAGCTTATGAAGTGAAGGAGAGAACTACAAAGGTTGTAATCCCTAATCACTTAGTTATAAAATTGTTTACTTTATGTTTCCATATGATTCACTAGTTAAAGATCTAGGTTAGGGTTGTTTAAGCATGGCAAAATTTTTTAATTTGGCATGGATGATCCCACCCGAAACCTTACTATTGTGCTTAGAAACCCTACAGTGGTATCAGAGCCTAACTAGAGAATTAGACGGATTATGTAGCATTACGAAACCGAAACAACTCCAAAACACCCGATTCTAAACCCTAGTTTCTGTCGAAATTTTCTGAGAGTCAATTTTTTTTTAAACAATTGCAGAATGTTGTATGAGATGCAACTTGAACACAGTAGAAACCTGAGCCCTCCTCGCCGGAAAATGGCCGAGTACATGCATGTTAAAATCGGCCAGATCGGTTTTTCAGAGAATTTGGGCCTCAGTTTTTTGCAGTGTTCCAGTCTCTGGGGTTTGGTATTTCAGGTGTTGTTTGTTTTTGCTAAATTTGCATGTGATGTTATCTTTGTGCATTGGCTATTCGGAGTGTTTCGTATTCATAATTCTAGCTTTGTTTCGAGTAATTTAGACGGTGTTAAAATGTTCGATTGGATATCAAATACCCAATTTAACCCTTGCCGAAAATTTTTCCAAGGGTTGGATTTTTTCATAGTTAAAGAACATTCTAAAATCATGTAAGTAATACGGTGGACCCTCTAGAAGAATGAAACCCTAACTCGATTCTGTGACCGTAAGAACCGCCGCCAAACCTTAGGGTTTGCGGTAGTTCTGTGGCGCCACAGGTGAGGCATTGTTTGACCTTTCTACGGCCGGTTCGTTGGTACTGTGGCATGCACTGAGTATTTTTAAACTACGCTCAAGTGTAGAGCTTTTTGGGAAATTTTGGGTGTTTGTTGATTCGATCGGAATGTTTAACGTCGTCTAGCTTTTTCTGGAATGTGATACATTATGTGGAATTCATATAGTTAGGCATGAAATTCATAATATGTGATATTTTGGGTTTATGATGTCTAAGGTGATCGTGGATTCCAAATGTTGTAGTTTGACATTTTCTTTTCTTCGACCGTAAGTGTAATATGTGGTGTATTGCCGTTTTCGTTGATATATGTCAACGACAATTGTGATACACATATTTACTTACGTTGATGACATGTGATGTTATGTGTTGCTGTGATATGTTATATTGGATCGTCATGATTTGAATAGCCGGAGGTTTTATGTGAGATGAGAGTTTTTCATTTTCATTCATGTAAAATTCAATGTATGTAATATTCTTTTATTGGGGCACTTCTGAGTTGAGGATGATGTCACCATTTTATATTATTTACTTTTCCGCATTAGGATAGACCCAAGGAGGGGAGCACAAGTAACTGGGTTCTAGGGTCCAGTGGGAGGCCATCTCGAGGAGTCGAGACCGGGTCTCCTAACCCTAGAATTGGTAGGGTTGCTTGCCGCTCTCATAGGGGTCTAGGGATGTGGGTTTGGCTATTCATCACGACCGTAGAATCCGTATTTTATACAGGCTCAAAATAAAACACGGACCTCCTAGTATATCCAATATTTCATATGTTATCTTCTGCTGCTGATATTCTGTGATGTGATCACTTTATATGAGTCAGACGATTGCTTTTTTTATTGTATATATGATAAATAATAAATGTTGCTTATGTTTTGCACCCGCGCTAGTCCCGCCTCGATATGCCATTAGTTAAGTAACCTAACGGTGCATAACGGGACACTGTGGCGAATGCGGATGGCATAAGCGTACGTTGTATTTTCGTTTTTTCTATGAAGCTTCGGAATCATAAATGATGGGAATTCATTAATGAGATTAATGAAAGAAAAGAAACCTAAAAGATGTTGTAGAATCAAATTTTCAAAAAGGGTAGCTCTAGTTTTTGGTTTGCATAGCGGTATTCCTTATAGAATATCGAACACCTTATTCGATAAGGAAAGAGCCGAGACCCCTTCACCGGGAGTGACCTCTTTAGCGAAACTAGCAGATGCTACAACTCTCTTGGTTTTGTTTTTGATTGCTTCTATAGTTCTTGCTTTGCAAAGCGGTATTTATGAAATATCTTGCACTTTATTCGATAAGGAAAGAGCTGAGATCCCTTCACCGAGAGTGACCTCTTTAGCGAAACTAGTAAAAGCCTAAAAACACTCCTTTTCAAAATCACTTGTTTCTACAACGATATCAAGTTCATTACGCAAAAGGTTTTCATAAAAACCTATCGTAGCCTTCCGTCATTTCTGATAAAGACTATTTAGTATTCGTGCTGCATTTGTTGGCCTTTGTCAAGGTGTAGTGTGCTGCAGATGACTAGTACTTATCTGCTTAAGCATGTGATGTGATTGGATTAGGGTAGTTGTACGACCTTGTTGGCCTTTGTCAAGGGTCGTACGAGTGGGTTTAATTCAATTAGGAAATGACAGGTTGAACTTGACTAGCATCCTATGGTTTGTTGGCCTTTGTCAAGGTCATAGAGGGCTAGGGACAAAAGCATTATCGGGAATTTCAAGTGTTGAAATTTGCAATGAGATTGCATACCCTCTATGAGATAGTTGGATCCCGATACCCACTGCGAGTAAGAGTTACTCCCGGGAGTGTTTTACAAATGACAATTAGCCGATCAAGTAGGTGTCTAGAAAGATATTAATGGGGTTATGCCTTTGGGAAAACGAGATTTATTTTAATTAGTGTCACGACCCGAAATAGCCCGTGACTGGCACTTGAATCATATGAAGTCTATAGGACCCCATCTAATTCAAGTAAGCCAAAAGCCCAGAAATCTAAAACTATTTTTAAGCAATAAATAAAGGAAATAGTTTTAAGAAGTGAAGAAAACAAGTTTTTAAAACAAGGGTTTTAAAATAGATAAGCCGAATATGCATTTTAAATCCTCCATATCTTTTCTAAAAATTTCGGCAGAGTTTTCTTTATAAATACTGGCCCCGAACGGGGTACAACATGAATAATATATATATGCATAATAAAAGGCATCCCCAAGCGGGAGCTAGCTCTTCGTCAATCGACGGTCACGACCACGCAAGCAATATAATATACAACGCCAAAGGGCGAGTATCAAAACTCAAAAAGAAACTCAAAATCAACATGAAAACCATAATACTACAACGCGCGACTCTAAGGTCGAAATAATACATAACTGGTTTTCTAAGTCTTAAACAATATACAAGTTTGGTTGATGGAATTACTAGATACAAATGAATACAATAATACAAGGGTGGTCACGATGCGAGTGAACCCACCTACCAATGCAATCACCCAGAAAAGAAGCAGTGTGCCAGAAAAGCCGCAATGGAACCTGTCCGGCAAAACCTGCAAGAACTGTGGCACAACGGGGGTGAGTTGCCAACTCGTGAGTAGAAAACATCACAGAGCTGAAATCGTATGTATGACATAATCTTAGGTCAATACGATCAATATATATATATAAACCTCAAATGAATAAGTCTGAAGCATGATAAGGTGGCAATATAACATCTATATATGGGCATAGTGCCAAGTGCTCGTGCCAGTGCCTCAGGTAATAACATATCATAAATATGAGGTATGATCAAAGTAATCAATGTCAATTATATCAGGAAGTCTATGAGTATGTGGATATCATCCAACTATGTGATCAATGTCAATATACGTATGTGGAAATCGTCCACGTGTTACCCAATGACAATAAGCATCATGCATGTAAATATCATAAACATATGCATGGAAGTATGAGGATGTAAATCAACATGTGTCGCTCGCGACATATCAAAATCATGGAACCTGAGTGTCAAGCATCGACACTCGAAAACATCATGAAACTTGTGCCTAGCATCGGCACGTAAATCCTCATATATCGGGCTCCGTCAGTGCGGATCGGCCCACATCATCTCTCGACTCCGGTCGGTATCCTCCGGATATCCGCCGAGCCCAAATACAATCACCGGTAGGTAGTAGTCCCTCTGCTAGGCTCACCGTCTGTATACACAGCATCCCTTTTTTGCCCCGGGGTACCATACCGGGCCCACCATGTACCCGCAATCAGCCTCACCGCCTCCTTGAATCGGGTTTCACATGTCGCTCTCAGCACTGAGAAAACACATGGTGGACGCACTGAAATATCATATCAAGGGTAACCGGGTTTTTAAAACAATTATATAATCTCTTTTAAAATATCCATGGTTCCCAAATCCAGAAATATCATGGAAACAACATATCTCAATGCGTATAATCAAAAGCATGATGTATGCGACAACTAAAAGAAATGTAAGCATATCAGTATATCATGCAATATGGAATAGTAATATGCACACGTTGAGGGAAAACCGCTCTTTTAAAATGAATCAGTTTTAAAGAGTATCTTGCGGTTCCCAAATCTCTAATCAAGTCAGAATCATCTATGTATGTGCAAATATTTATGTATGTAAGTATGGGTGTACAATGGGTATGTACACAAGTATGCCATGCAAGAGATCATATCCTGAATGCAACAGCGCTACAGTGTAGTGACATGGCAATTATCGATGATGAAGTGTGTGAGCCGGCAAGCAGGTGTACGTGGAACATATGCATCATCGATAATGGTGCTGGTGTCCTAACAGCATGAGTTTAATATAGTAATAACCATTTGCACATGCAATGAGATGCGAATAACAAGAATATGCAGGAATCGACTAATAAATGCAACAGTGACGCATCTGCATCAATATAAAAGGTCATACAGTTTGCCATTTGAAATAAGACGAATCGGGGCTTTTAGTAAAATAAGGGCTACGGTGTTTTTAAGAAAAGATGCGCCTTTTAAAAATATCCGTAGAATTCCCTTGCCTGTCTTTAAAATACTCCCGATTCGTTAGTTTTGAAATAGGTATGACTCGGGTCTAGTCTAACGTCTACTGAGTAATCTACAGACCTAACTAATAAGCTAATCGAAGGGTATGGAAACCACCTAAATCTGAGTCGATATATATATATATATATATATATATAATAGTCGGTGATCCCGCCTCAAAGGTACCACATACGATACAATATCATATGACATCCTCGAGTCATGAGTGCGGATCTATCATCAATATGAAGCTCGTACGGTAAATCATCGTACGGCAATCCAAAAGCTGGGTACGGGTCAATATCGCATTCCTCTCATCAATTATCAGGTATCCTTATCATTATATATCATGATCTGAGGTACTGATCTAAGTCTAGTACAAATCGATACCATCTAGGTAATTACGAATGCGTGTGTGAAACACACGTCCAAAGGCCTGCTAAAATCACATGTCGTATCCCAAATACGAACCACATCATATCATCGATCTCACGGCACTGTGCCCAATCTCATCGACTCATCTCCAAATATCATCCACTATCCTCGTCATCTAGGTATATATATAACAAATACTCATGTGTGTGCGTGTGGGTGTAAACCTATTCTAGGGTTCGCAACTAGGAACTATACTAGTTTACAACTAAACCCTATTCTATCCATAGTACACCTAATCTCATCTCAATTATCCATATTGCACCTAATGCTATCAAACACATATATAGTATAAATATAGTATACTAAACCTCGAACTGCGGGGTGCTATACGCCATCCACCCGACTTCCCCCGTAGATATAATCTACTCACCTTATATCCTGCGTGTCGGTGTCGATGTCGCCTTCGTCTTCTTCATCGTATGGAATCCACATGATTGTACCTACATAGATAACATAATCGGAATGCGTATTAAAATCACATCGGGAATACCAAAACGACACGCTAAGGCCTATAGGTTAGAACCTATAGACTACGCTTTCAAAACCATCAAACAATCCTCGATATCGTCGTACAAACGCCAAGTAATCGAGGTAAAACAAAAATATACCAATCCAGAATTTAAAATACGCAATACGAAAACACGAATCAAAACAACAACTATAGAAAAGGGTCTCAGATTTCACCCTAGGTCAAATTAGACAATTTTGCATATGCCAGGGGTCTAATTTATAGATGTAGGAGCTACAGAACCAAAACGAACCAAAATGGTGGGACCCAGGCCGCAAATTGTGGCCAAACAGATTAAATCTGCGGCCAGAAAGAGGAGATAGGGTCTGGGGTTTTGGGGTTAGCTTCCTGGGTGCCTGCATGTATCACTGTCTAAGCAAAATAAGTTTTAGAGACTTCTAATGATAGCAGATTTCAATTAACTCTCACAGATTCCAGAATTCTTCTGATATCGGTTTCTAGATCCATATTCCGGGTTTCTAATCTCTGGTTTGGGTCTTCATTCTAGCACTAGGAGGTTTGTGTGGCCTCTACTGAGCTTAATTACCCATCACCACTCTCAATTCCCATCAACCCTAACTAGGTTTTTCTTAAGTCCACAAAACCACCCGATATCGGTTCAAATCTAACATTGGGGTAAAAGTAATGCAAATACTAAGCTAATGGTTCAGAAATTACTTCCTTTGGAAACTCAAGAATGTTCTTGAGTTGCTCAAAGTCCTCAAAATCTTCTCTTTCTTGGTCCAATGTGCTTCTCTTGAGCTTGTGCATCTTTTTTGTGAAAAGGAGATAGGGTTTTGGAGTGTTAACTGAGGTGATTTGAGAAGGGTTGAAGAGGGTGGAGGGCGAGGCGGCAGCAGCAGCAAGTAAAGAGAGGGGAGAGGATAATGGTGAAGAGAGATGAATTGCAAAGAGAATAGTCAAAGTCAAGTAACCCCCTCACATTTCTCTCTCACCCATACCCTTATATTTTATTCCCTTTTCTTTTTCTTTTCTAATTCCCTTCTCACATCAATAGTAACCCCAAAATAACAAGCCATGCACCCAAAACATGTAGGAAAATGCAACAAGTGTAGAAAAAAGAAATGGTGCATGTTTTGCACAAAATACGCTTAAAGCGCGATTAGCGATTTTTAATCGCGATTAGCACTAAATTAGTGTCAAACTAATCATAAAAACTTAAAATTTGCATAATTCACATAAAACACGCTCTTTTAGTAATTTCTATAATTTTCCAAAATTTTCCCCAATTTATCGGTATATAATTATACCGCAATATTAAAATATTCATTAAAATTAATATTAAATTATAAAAATTCCCAAAAATAATATTCTATTTTTTTGAAATGTTACAATTAGGTTCGTGTGAAAGCACGGGGAACCTCTCTCAACGTACCAACACTGGCCTGGCTGAAAGATTGGCAAACTTGTAAGGTGTAATTAATCCCGGCTAGTCTTACCCTTTAGGGTTTGAATGAAGATTTGATAAAAAAAGTTGGAGCTATCCTGATTAGATAAGATAATAACCAATCTAATCTTGCAAAAGCATAGGCTAAAGTGTTTTCTTCTCTCTCTCTCTAGGTAGCGACCATGTCAGGCCTTAATCAAGATAATAATATGGATGTATTGACCGAACACGCTTGTTATACTGAGCAGGGGAACGTTGGTTCCGTTCTTTCTTCTAATTGTTATAAGACTGAACAGGAAATAGGGGAATATCCGGATTCCCATGTCGCCCAAACGAAGAACAAGCATGTTGATGTATTTTCTTCGGGTGTGTTAGTTATCGAGAACCGTTTCTCAGTTCACTCTACGTTCTGGGTATTAGATACCGGATCGGGATCCCCCATATGTAATATGTTACATGGGCTAAAGAAAGGTAGAGAACTAGAAGAGGGTGATCATTCCATAAGAGTAGGGAATGGTGCAAATGTTGCAGCCAAAGCAGTTGGCGAATATCACCTTGTATTACCAAATGGTATTACATTGATTCTGAACGAATGCTATTACATACCGACCCTGATATAGAATCTTATATCAATTTCTTTATTGAGTAAAGAAGGATATAATTTTGTAGTACAGGATAATGTTATGAACATCTTCCTGAATCAAATGTTGATTGGATCAGGCTCGTTAAATAATGGCATATACGTTCTAAATCAAACTACAGTTCTTAATGTACAGAACACACACAAGAGAAAGAGTTCAAAAATGAACGAATTCTTCTTATGGTATTGTAGACTAGGTCATATCAATGCGACACGACTAGCTAAGTTACATAAGGATGGATATTTGAATCCGTTCGAATTATCATCTTATGAAACTTGCCATTCATTTCTCAAAGGAAAGATGACCAAAACTCCATTTAGTGGACACAGAGAAAGAGTTACAGAACTCTTGGGACTGATACATAGCGATGTATGCGGTCCCATGTCTACACATGCCAAGAATGGTTGCTCGTACTTCATTACATTCACCGACGATCTCTCAAGATACGGACATGTGTTCCTATTGAAACACAAGTCTGAAACTTTTGAGAAATTCAAAGAATATAAGCACGAAGTCTAGAACCAAACGGGTAAAAGTATTAAGATCCTTCGATCTGATCGAGGAGGAGAATACTTGAGCAATGAGTTCCTGGACTATCTAAAAGAGAATGGGATTCTCTCTCAGCTAACTCCTTCGTATACACCACAGCACAATGCTGTATCGGAACGGAGGAATCGCACTCTATTAGATATGGTGCGCTCTATGATGAGCACCGTTGAGTTACCTATTTCCTTTTGGAGTTATGCGCTTGAGACAGCTACATACCTATTGAATCAAGTTCCGTCTAAATCTGTACCTACCACACCATATGAGATATGGAGTGGGAATAGACCATGTCTTAAACGTGTTAAGATATGGGGTTGTCTGGCCTATGTTAAAAGGCAAAATCCAGACTAACTCGAGGCACGGCCAGTTCTTTGTAAGTTTGTGGGATATCCTAAACATTCACATGGATATCTTTTATATCACAGCGAGGAACAAAAGGTGTTTATTTCTCGACACGCCACCATTTTAGAAAAGAAATTTCTTGCAAAAGAAATTAGTGGCAATGAGGTAGAGCTGGAAGAAGTTCCTGTTAGGTCCACGTTACCTCTCCTGGTACTTTCGGGGTTGCGGAAACGGTAAAACAAAATTATTTCTAGACTTGGTAACATGGACCGTAAAAGCCGGATCTTTGCTAAACAACACACTACCATCCTAACTAGAGATTTATCTACTCGGTTAGGGGTTATACCACAACTTGAACTCCTTCTCTTCTTGTTGTTCTTCTCCTTGCTTGCTCCGAGGGTTGATCCGGACTTTGGTCACCTCCGCGGCCTCCTTGAGTCGAAGACGATCCACCCGAGAGATGTACACTGAGCTCCACCTCAAGCCGAGGCAACTAGGGAAAAGTGATTGCTAGTCAAGAAGCCCTAGGATGTGTAGAGGAGATGTATGGATGTGTTTGTCTTTGTGGGATCTTTTTCTCTCAACACATGAGATCAAAAGATGAGATCAAGAGGAGGAAGAAGAAGGAGAACATAGCAACCATGGAGCTTTTCTTTTTCTTCTCACTTCAAGAGAGAGAATGAGAAGAGAATAATGAAAAGATTAAGCCAAAAGAAAATGAACCATGGTTCCAATAATACACAAAATCATCATTACTAATCTTATCATGATAGAAGTTGATGGCACATTGAATTGACCATTATCATAACACAAGAAATAAAAAGAAAATAAAAGAAGAGTGTGGATCTCTCTTGAAGGTCAATGGTCAACACGGTCAACGGGTCAACAAAGTCAAGAGAGATCCAAGTGGTCAAATGGTCAATGCAATTAGCCATCACAAATCTATCACTAAAAGAATTAGTAAACAATGTCTCCGGATCATAACGGTTTTGACCAAACGAACTGTCAAAACCCTAATGAGTGTGCCACGTTACGGTTTTGGCCGAACCAACTGCCAAAACCCTATGGGGCACCTCCTCCTTCATTGCTCCTCAAAACTGTGCATACACACCCGCATCCGCATTCCGTAGAATGCGAATGCACAGAAGACAAATCAAATCCATCTGTGCAATACTAGGATCTGGCTTAAACCAAAGCCCACTAGTATTGCTTGCTCAAACAGCATACGCACACAAGTGCACGTAAGTGATCGTAGCCCCGCCGTAAAACCATACGGCCTCTACACGTTTCGCTCAATGCAGGGAAACTCTCTGTGTGGGACTCTAAAGACTCGACACTACGCTGGCAGTGGGTTTAACCACAGACCGCAAGCGACACTAGCTGTACGTAACGGTCCCCAGGTAGATGTCGATAAGAAGGCCGATGAAGTAAACCCATCCGAACTCCTACTGAGCCTGTATGTGACAATCTCCGTACAGTCTGGTCTGTTCGTCTGATACATCGCATGGCGGGCCTAGGGGGTGGTGAACGTCAGTCCCCTAATAGCGGTACAAGTGGTGTCGGAGTGTAGCCCAGAACACCCTGAGACATCACTGGAAACCTACCAGTATGTCTCGCTTGCCCTGGCCAGGGACTATATGTGTAATGGCTCTCCTAGACACAGCGCGATGTCAACCCCCAATACCGGGAGAGAAGAATCCTGTCTAACTGTCACTGCCTCCAAGTACTTCGGGACTGCACCCAACTACTACCTGTTTGCACGACTCAGTAGAGCCGTGGTAGGGTAGTAATCAAAGAACAGTGGGAACACACTCGAGGCGAAGTGACAGTGTCAAGTCAGCGGACTAAGTTGTACTCATGTCACCTGGGAACTGATAACTGACGATAGGTATAATACCAACCATCAGTTCTCGACGAGTCCTGTCCAGTGTACTCGTAACCTAACGAGCACCCGCATACTATTTCAAGTACGACGTACTGACGGCTGTGGGACAGACCGTCTCCCGTGTTGGTATGAGAAGCGCATACGCTAGTCTACTCCAGAGTATCGATGCCCTGTCTCGATAATCCCACGACTAGGGACGTATATAATGATGTGCTTATGGATTACCCAGCCCCCACGAGTGTGATCGCCATCACAACGCCGGTAATCAAGAAAAGATCCTAAGGGCTATACTAATGCGTATAGGTGATATAATAAAGAAACACATGTACACATTAAAGCAGAGACAAACCAAGTAGCATACTACTATTTCGAGCAAGATTGTCTATACAACTGTGAATATTCCAAGCTTCCATCAAGTAATATACATACTAGTATGATACAGTAATGGCCTCTAGGGCATATACACTAACAATCTCCCACTTGCACTAAGGCCATGTACTGGCATATCGAAGACCTATCATCTCGATCAGCCGCTCGAACTGAGTCTGGGGCAAGGCCTTCGTGAATGGGTCCGCTGTGTTGTCCTTTGTGTCCACTCTCCGCACCTTGATCTCCTGGCGATCAATGATCTCCCTGATCAGGTGATACCGCCTTAAGATGTGCCTAGATTTCTGATGGGACCTTGGTTCCTTCGCTAAAGCTATAGCCCCATTGTTATCGCAATACAAACGTATTGGGTCAACAATGGACGGAACCACCTGAAGTTCACTAATGAACTTCTTCATCCAGACCGCCTCTTTTGCGGCATCGCTTGCAGCAATGTATTCAGCCTCCATCGTCGAGTCTGCGACGGTATCCTGTTTGGAACTCCTCCAACATACCGCCCCTCCGTTGAGGGTAAACACAAAACCCGAGACAGACTTGCTGTCATCTTTGTCACTCTGGAAGCCTGAATCGGTAAAGGACTCGACCCTGAGGTCTCCATTATCGTAAACCAGGAACATCTCCTTAGTCCTTCTCAGGTACTTGAGAATGTTCTTCACTGCTGTCCAGTGGTCCTCACCTGGGTCTGACTGATACCGGCTTACCGCGCTTAGCGCGTAAGCTACATCTTGTCTTGTACATAGCATCGCATACATTATAGATCCTACCGCCGAAGCGTAGGGTATAGTGCTCATGCGAACCCTCTCCTCATCAGTCTTAGGAGACATCTTCTTGGAGAGGGTAATTCTGTGCAATGCGGGTATGCTACCGCGCTTGGAATCCTCCATACTAAATCTCTTTAGTACGGTCTCTATGTATCTGGACTGCGAAAGTCCCAGTAGTCTCTTGGATCTATCTCTATAGATCTTGATCCCCAGAATGTACGAGGCATCACCCAGGTCCTTCATGGAGAACCGTTGTGACAAAAATAGCTTGACCGATTGTAGCATAGGAATGTCATTTCCTATCAAAAGAATGTTGTCCACGTACAAGACTAGGAATACGACAGTTCGTCCTACAATCTTCTTCTAGACACAAGGTTCATCTTCGTTCTTGATGAAATCAAATTCCTTGATTGCCTCATCAAAACAGATGTTCCAGCTCCGCGATGCCTGCTTTAATCCATAAATGGATATAAGCAACTTGCACACCTTCCCGCTGCTCCCACTGTCTACGAAACCTTCTGGTTGATCCATGTAAACGTACTCTTCCAAACAACCGTTTAGGAAAGCCGTTTTAACATCCATCTGCCAGATTTCATAGTCATGGAAGGCAGCAATGGCAAGTAGGATCCGAATGGATTTGAGCATAGCCACCGGAGAAAAAGTTTCGTCATAGTCTAAACCAGGTCTTTGACGAAAACCTTTTGCAATGAGTCTAGCCTTATAGGTTTCCACCTGCCCATCTACACCAAGTTTCCTTTTGTAGATCCATTTGCATCCAACGGGTTTTACCCCAGGTGGAGCAATATCCAAGGTCCACACTTTATTGGCGTACATGGACACCATTTCGGATTGCATTGCTTCCTGCCACTTATCAGAGTCCCTACTGATAATGGCCTGCCTGAAACTGGTAGGGTCATCTTCTTCCAAGATGCAATCCTCTCGATCCCCGTCTATGAGAAAACCGTAGTATCTCTCGGGCGGACGAGAAATCCTACCAGATCTGCGGAGTGGCTGAGGTTCGTTGGTTGTAACCGAATCTAGCGGTTCCACCAAATCTTTTGTTAAAGCTTGTGTTTCTGGAATTTCATCCAGTTCTACCGTGCTGCCACTAAATTCTTTTTCTAAAAATGTGGCATTTCTTGAAAAAATTATCTTCTGTTCCTCTGCATGGTAGAATAGATACCCACTTGAATCTTTTGGGTATCCCACAAACTTACACAAAACTACCCGTGCCTCAAGTTTGTCTGGGTTCTGCTTTTTGACATAAGCTGGGCAACCCCAAATCTTAATACGTTTAAGATACAAACTTTTACCACTCCATATTTCATACGGAGTCTTAGGCACGGATTTGGATGGAACTTGATTCAATAGATGTGCTGCAGTTTGAAGTGCATATCCCCAGAATGAAAAAGGCAACTCAGCACTACTCATCATGGAGCGAACCATATCCAATAGGGTACGATTCCTCCGCTCCGAAACACCGTTGTGCTGTGGTGTATAAGGAGGAGTAAGATGAGAGAGAATGCCATTCTCTTTTAAGTAATCTAGGAATTCCGTGCTTAAGTACTCCCCTCCCCTGTCAGACCGGAGGATCTTGATACTTTTGCCAGTCTGGTTCTCTACTTCGTTTCTAAATTCCTTGAATTTCTCAAAAGCTTCAGATTTGTGTTTCATAAGATACACATATCCGAACCTAGAGAGATCGTCAGTGAATGTGATGAAGTACGAGAACCCACCCCTTGCATGTATAGACATCGGACCACATACATCACTGTGTATGAGTCCCAAGAGCTCTGCTGCCCTTTCTCTATGTCCGGTGAACGGAGATTTGGTCATCTTCCCTTTGAGACAAGACTGACAAGTTTCATAGGATGAAAACTCAAACGTATTCAAGAGTCCATCTTTATGCAACTTACTCAGTCTTTTCTCTCCGATATGACCAAGTCTACAATGCCACAAGTAGGATTCATTCGTATCTGAATTCTTCTTCTTGCGTGTGTTTTGTATATTGAGAACTGTATTCTGATTTAGAACGTAGATACCATTACACAGTATACCCTCTGCAACCAGTACCTTATGAAGGTAAATGTTCATGATATTTCTATCAAGAACAAAGTTATATCCATCTTTATCGAGTAAAGAAACTGATATGATGTTGCAAACCATGGAGGGTACATAGTAGCAATCGTTCAAAATCATAGTCTTGCCATTTGGCAATACTAGGTGATATTCACCGATGGCTGCCGCATTAACTTGTGCTCCGTTCGCTACTCTGAGCGACATATCACCCGGTGCAACTTTCCTACTTTTTCTCAGTCCCCGTAATAAATTACAGATATGTGATCCTGATCCGGTATCAAGTACCCAGGAGGTAGGGCTGACCGTAAAACAGTTCTCAATTACAAGAACACCTGAAGTAGATGCAAAACCTGCTTCTTCTTCAACTGGGTATCCTGGGAATCCATACAATCCCCTTTCCCTTGTTCATACTCATGACTGTTGTCACAAGTTAGAGCTGAACCAACGTTCCCCAGCCCCGAATAAGAATTCAGATCGGTCAAGCGATACATTTTATTATCTTGATTAGGGCGTGAAATGGTTGCTACCTGGAGAGAGAGAAAAGAAACACTTAGCGTGCGCTCTTGCAAGTTTAGATTGGTTTTTAATTTATCTAAACAGGATGGCTCCCACTGTTTCTCGAATCCCTCCTCAAACAATAAAGGAAGAATTAGTCGGGATCAATCTCACCGTACAATACTTGCTTAACCATTCAGCCAGGCCGGTGTCGGTACTTCGAGGGAGGTTTTCCAACGCTTTCGCGAAGTTCCTTAATTAAGTAACCTCTTTTCCCTGTGGGCGTAGCCCCGCTAACACCTTTCTAGACACCTACTTGGTTTATAGCATTGATCGTTAAGCGAGAAAGTTCCCGAGGAGTAGCATATACTCACAGTAGGATCGGGATCCAAATATCATCCCGTGACAAAACTGAAGGAATCCTACCAGAATCATCACACTCCAAATGGTATACAACACTAGAAAGTTTCAGTACTTTTGAAACTCCCGATGTGGTTTTTGCCCCTAGGACCCAAGTGACCTTGACACAGTCAACAAATCAAAAGGTCCTACTCAAGTTCAACCCGTCATTATCTTGATTGCATTAAACCCACCCGCATAACCCTTGACACAGTCAACAAGGTTACACGACTGTCCTAACCAATCACATTGTATCCAGCAGATAAGCAATACTCAGCTACCGTTCACTGTGCCTTGACACAGTCAACAAACGCAGCACGAGTACTAAGTATAACTTATAAGAAATGACGGAGGGCTACGGCTGGGTTTTGGCGAAAACCCGTTAACGTAATGAACTTGATATCATTGAAGGAACGTGAAACACTTTTTGAAAATATAGTGGCGAAAAACTTTTGCTAAAGAGGTCACTCCCTGTGAAGGGATCTCGGCTCTTTCCTCGTCGAATGAGGTGCAGGATATTCCAAACTGAATACCTCGATGCAAAGCAAGAATTAATCGACTATAGTGAAGTTATTACCCTGACGCAAACTTTTGTCCAAGGGGTCACTCCCGATGAGGGGATCTCGGCCCTTGCCTCGTCGAATGAGGTGCTGGGCATTCATAACCGAATATCTTGATGCAAAACAAAAGTGAACGTCCTTGCAATAACAGCTTTTTTTTTTGAAAGATTGTTCCAACAACGTCTTTTAGGTTTATTTTCTTGCATTAGTTCTTTTAATGCGTCCCATCATTTAAATCCTACCATTGCAGAAAACAACCAAAATATGACGTACGCTTATGCCATTCGCATTCGCCACTGGGCCCCATCATCACCCGTTAGGTTACTTAACTAACGACAGAGCGGGGGCTGGGCTAGCACGGCTGAAAAACATAAGCAACGCCTAAATAGCTATTATATATAGATATATAGCAATGATAGCCAATCCAGATCACAGATGAACACTTTGGATATACTAGGAACCCGCGATTCGTTCGAGCCTGCAACGAAAAGCGGATTACACGGTCGCGATGAATAGCCAATACCCCACCCAAGACCCCTACGGGTGCGGCAAACTACCCGCCAAGTACCCGAAGCGAAGCAACCTCCCTCAACGCCGTGAGTAGGCCACTCGGCACTTCGAGATACCCGGTAGTTTGTGCACCCCCTCCACGGGTCTATCCTAGGAGCAAAAACAGTAAAAAGAATTATACAATGACAGCTACAACCCCGACCCGGTTGTGCGGCCATACAAATAATATTACATCAATTTACAAATTTATTACATGAATGAAAGAAAAAGAAACTCTCATCTCATATCCACCTCGGCTATTCATCCACGACAATCCAACGAGTTCATATACACATACCATCAATAACACAGATCACAGATATGTATAACCCCCGCTAATCGACGTATAGCGATTAGTAGACGTTCAATACACATATAACATTACAGATATAACCATTAGCCAAAGTCTACAGAACATCGACCAAAAATACGGATTTTTAAGCCCCAAAAACAAATTTTGCTTTCTGGAAAATCTGGGCAGAAAAGTCATATTGTAAAAATCCCAAAATACCCATCTAAGAAAACTGCAGAAAATAAAATCGCCAACTGAGTTAAATCGGCCGCGGTTCTGCGGCATAAGCAAACTTATGCCGCGGAACCGCGACGCTTTAACCGAGTTAGGTGATCATTTTTCTTCAGTATTCTATAAAAAGCCTGAGCCGATTTTTAGTGTATGATTTATTAATTTTGGAACAGTTCTAAAAATCGGTAGAAACTTCAAATTTCCGGGGTGTTTTGCGGTTTTTCGTCCGGTCGAAATTCTAAATACTTTGCTAACATGCTAGGGTGTGTTTAGTTAGGCTCTGATACCACTGTTAGGTCCACGTTACCTCTCCCGGTACTTTCGGGGTTGCGGAAACGGTAAAACAAAATTTTTTCTAGACTTGGTAACATGGACCGTAAAAGCCGGATCTTTGCTAAACAACACACTAGTATCCTAACTAGAGAGTTCTACCAGCACAAACTACAACTGAAGATTTAGTCGAACCAGAGGATTCGATAGTCCCCAGCAAACCTCAGCTTCTCCGCCGATCTAGTAGGGTTCCTCATCCACCTGAGAGATACTACGGTTTTCTCATTGATGGTGGGAGCGATGACTGCATCATGGAAGATGATGACCCGACTAGCTTCGAGTAGGCCATCACGAGTGGTGACTCTGTGAAATAGCTGGATGCAATGCAATCTGAGATGGAATCCATGTACACCAACAAAATAGGGACTTTGGAATTTGCTCCTGAACAGGTAAAACCCATTAGGAGCAAATGGATCTTTAAGAAGAAACTTGGTGTAGATGGAAAAGTTGAGACTTTCAAAGCTAGACTTGTTGCAAAAGATTTTCGTCAATGACCAGGTGTGGACTATAATGAAACCTTTTCTCCAGTGGCTATGCTTAAGTCTATCCGGATCCTACTTTCCATTGCTGCATACCATGACTACAAAATTTGGCAAATGGATGTTAAGACCGCCTTTCTAAATGGTAATTTAGAAGAGTGCGTGTACATGACTCAGCCATAGGGCTTCGTAGACAGTAGGAGTAACGGAAAGGTGTGCAAGCTGCTTAAATCCATCTATGGCTTAAAGCAGGCATCGCGGAGTTGGAACATCTATTTTGATGTTGTAGTCAAAGAGTTTGACTTCATCAAGAACGTAGATGAACCTTGTATATACAAGAAGGTGGCAAAGAGTAAGGTTGTCTTCCTCGTATTGTACGTGGATGACATACTCTTGATAGGAAATGATGTTCCTATGCTGCACTCGGTCAAGCTCTTCTTATCACAAAGGTTCTCAATGAAAGATCTAGGTGATGCCTCCTGCATTTTGAGGATTAAGATCTATAGAGATAGATCTAAATGGATACTGGGATTGTCCCAATCCAGGTACATTGACACCATACTAAAGAGGTTTAGTATGGAAGAATCCAAGCGTGGGAATTTACCCACGATCTCTGGACTCACTCTCTCCAAAGAGATGTCTCCTAAGACTGATTTAGAAAGAGCTTGCATGCAAAGGATACCCTATGCTTTGGCAGTAGGCTCTATCATGTACGTGATGCTATGTACCAGACCCGATGTAGCATACTCACTAAGTGTAGTGAGTAGGTATCAAGCAGATCCTGGAGAGAGTCACTGGACAGCCGTGAAGAACATTCTCAAGTACTTGAGAAGGATTAAAGAGATGTTCTTGGTGTATGGTAACGGAGAACTCCAGGTGGAGTTCTTTACTGATTCGAGCTTCCAAAGTGATAAGGACGACTCTAAGTCGCACTCGGGATTTGTCTTTACCCTCAATGGAGGGGAGGTTTGTTTGATGAGTTCCAAACTGGAAACCGTGACAGAATCGACGATGGAGGCTGAATACATCGCTGCCAACGATGCTGCCAAAGAGGCTGTCTAGATGAAGAAGTTCATAATTGAACTTGGTGTGGTTCCGTCCATTGAGCATCCAATACCTTTGTATTGTGGTAACAATAGAGGTGTAGCTTTGGCCAAGGAACCCAGGTCCCATCAGAGATCCAGGCATATTCTGAGGCGGTATCACCTGATCTGGGAGATAGTTGATCGCCGAGAGATCGAGGTCAGGAGAGTTGACACGAATAACAACACTGTGGATCCACTCACGAAGGCCATACCCCAGATACAATTTGAGAGACTCTTTGGGATATTGGATATGAGATACTACAACAATTGGCCTTAGTGCAAGTGGGAGATTGTTAGTTATGTATATGCCCTAGAGGCCATTATTGTACATATGATGTATATTGTAGTGGATGCTTGGATATATATAGAGAGGACTTTCTTGCTCGACATGATAGTATGCTATCCGGTTTCACTTTGTCTTAACATGTTGACTTGTATTGTGTTACTGTCTTGCTCTCACATGTTGATAAAGCCCTTAGGATATGTAGTTGACTACTAGGACTATGATGGAGATCATAATAGTGGGGCCAGGGTAGTCCACGAGTACATCCTATAATTGTTCCTAGTCGAGAGTGTATCGGGCTAAGACATCGATACTCCAGAGTAGACTAGCGTATACGCATCTTAACCTATATGATGGGTGATGGATGATCCCACATCCATTGGTGTTTGACATCAAAGATGGTATACAGGTGCTCAGTGGAGACTGGGTACACTGAACGGACTCACCGAGAACTCCTAGCTAGTATTATACCTATCGTCAGATAGCAGTTCTCTGGTGACACTGGTACAGGTTAATCTATAGACCCGAGATCGTCATAGAGTCTTGTGTGATTCCCAATGTGCTTTGATTTCCACCTTACCAAGTTCATGAGAACGTGCAAAACGGTGGCTTTTAGGTACAGTCCCGAATCATATGGAGGCAATGAGCGATAGGAGGGGTTTCGTCTTTCCCGGTATTGGGGGTTGATGTTGCGCTGTGGTCGATTGGCTATAACTGGAAGTCCCTGGCCAAGGCTGATATGGAGATCTACTGGTAACTGTTATCAGTAGTTTCTCGACCCGTTATGAGCCACACATCAACACGACTTATCGGTTACTGGGGTCTGACGTTTACCACCCATACATCGGATATGTGACATATCACACGAAGAGACCGGACTATTCGGTAGTGTTACTGATTGGATTCGTAGGAGTATGTATAGGCTTGCTTGTTGATCTTCTGATCGCTCAATACCCGGGTGGCTGTTACGTTTAGCTGACCGCTTGCAGCTTGTTGGTGTTTGATATGATCATCACCCACTGCCGGCGTATAGACGAGTCTTTAGAGTCCTACACAGAGGTTTCCTGGCTCAGGCGAAACGGAGTAGGAGCACATATGTGATATGTGCGGGACCGAGATTGATACGAGTATGTGATACCGTATTCTATTCTCGTGATATGTGACATTGGCCGGTTATATGTGATATAGCCGGGTCATCGGATCAAGTGTTGATTCGTTGAATTGATACATTTTATATTAGTCGGTTATATGTGATATAGTCGGATTATCGGATCAAGTGTTGATTCGATAATTTAATGTATAATTATATATTTGATATATTAAATTACATTAACTAATATGTGCTCACTTAAGTATTTCATTTTCTCACATTTGGATACATTTAACATATATGTGATATATGTTTATTGTATTTTTTTTCTTTTGTTATAAAATTATATATATGTGATACGTATAATTGTAACATGCTAGGTTATACATGCAACTAGGGTTTATGAGAATCACACCATGGTTTGTGAAAATGGTTAGTTTTATTTTTATTTTAGATAAATCAAAATTATGTGGATTTATGCTTAGATATTTATTCTTGTTGACTAAGTCCACTCTTTTGATATTTTCTAAGATATTTGTTAACCTAACCCTAATCACTAGCCATGGTTTATTCTTTACATGAGTTAGCCATGACATATACTAACTCACCATGGTTGCATTTCTAACCTAAGCTCATTATTTATTCATCACTTGTTCATCTTCTTCTTCTTCATAAAAGCTTGCTAGTTTTTTCCATGTGATGAAAGTAAAGTGAGAAAAAGAAAACTAAAGAGAGCAAAATTCCTACTTTATCATCCTCTTCTATTCTGTCATATAGTTTAGTGTGTTGGCTTCACTAATTTCATATTAGTAAAGAGATAGCTTGAGTTCGTGTTTCCTCGAAATAGATCATCTTGGATTTCGAAGACTACAAGCAAGGATGCATCATACGTCTTGTGGAGCCTTTCAAGAGTCCGGGAGTTCTTGGATCGCAGCGAAGGGACCACTACTTGGAGCTTATGAAGTGAAGGAGAGGACTACAAAGGTTGTAATCTCTATTTACTTAGTTGTAAAGTTGTTTACTTTATGTTTACATATGATTCTCTTGTTAAAGGTCTAGGTTAGGGTTATTTAAGCATGGCAAAAATTTTAATTTGGCATGGATGATGCCACCCGAAACCTTGCTGTTGTGCTTAGGAACCCTACACTCTTGAACATGGTAAGGTAGAAATCAAAGCATAGTGGGAATCACACAAGATTCTATGACGATCTCGGGTCGACAGACTAATCTGTACCAGTGTCACTAGAGAATTGCCATATGACGTGAGGTATAATACCATCTAGGAGTTCTCGGCGAGTCCGTCCAGTGTACCCAGTCTCCACTGAACACCCGTATATTATCTCTAATGTCAAACACCAATGGATATGGGATCATCCATCGCCCATCTACATGGGTTGAGAAGCTATACGGTGGTCTACTCTGGTATATCGATGCCCGTCTCGATACACCCATGACTAGGGACATTAAAAGATGTACTCACAGACTACCTTTATCCCACTAGTATGATCTGCATCATAATCTAGGTAGTCAAGTACACATCCTAAGGGCTTTATCAACATGTAACAGAGAGACAACCAGTGTACATGTTAAGATAAAGAGTAACCAGATAGCATACCATCATGTCGAGCAAGAAAGTCCTCCATATGTATGTCCAAGCATCCACTATAATATACATCATATGTATAATAATGGCCTCTAGGGCATACATATAACTAACACTTAACTGCTTCCTAACGTTTTTCCAGGATTGGATTAATATATAAACTTATTGCAGTTTATGCAAAAACAGTATCTGGTGTGGTACTTGACATCTCATGATTGACTCAATTGCCTAAGCAAGTGATATGCCAATCATGCAAATCCCTCTCCCCTTTCAGTCCGTATGACATCCTTCAGAGAGGGTGACTCCATCACCTGCAGGTACACCACCATGGCAGGAGTCGTCCATTCTAAAATACCTTTAGAATAGTGTCAAAGTACCTAAATTGGGACACTTCCCAAATATAGATCTAAAACCATAGATCTGGTAACCAGAAACCCTGATATTATATCCATATCTATCTGGAGAAACAACTTTATGACAACCACAGTATAACTGATCATAATATAGGAATTTCACTTCCTATAAAGTGCATGTCATCCAAATACCGGGAAATCACACCCTACTACCTTCTTACCAGATCCATCTCCTATTCTGATGAAGTTAAAGCCTATGACTATCACATCAAAAATAGATGATCTATCTCCGCTATATCTGCTTTAGTGTATAAATAGACATAAATTACTCGCCCACAATGCTTCCGCTGTTCCCATTGACTACAATAACCTTCTGGCAGAGTCATATATACATGCACTTCTAAAGCTAGTTTAGAACGACGTTATACTCATCCTTCTGCCGGGTCTCATAGTCTAGAACATCAGCAATGGAAAGTCTGGGTAAACAAGAACCATCCTGTCACCGTTTCTGAGAAGACTGAAGTACCTCTCTGTTGCCTGAGGTTACCCACCATATCTGCGGAGTGGCTAATGGAATGTCAAAACCAATTGAATCTTTAGGTTCTATTAAATTTTCAGTAACCGTTTGTGGTCCTGGAATCATTTCCAGTTTTACCATACTCCCAAAATGTTTTCTGAAAAGAATCCATTTTACTAAAACTGTGGCGAGTCAAGAACAATATAACTATTGATCTTCCAGATGGTAGAAAGTTAACCCTTGTCAAAGCCCGGGATAACCCACAAACTGCCATTACTGAAACGTTCCTTGAGTTTGTCCAGGGTCTGGTTTTAAGCATAAGCCTGACAATTCCATATACCTTAACATCGTTAAGATATGAACCATCTATATCCAATATAGAAAAAGAGGCACTAATTTAATTGGAACCAGATTCAAAAGACATGCAGTTGTTTCCAGTGTATATCAACTAAGTGGAATGAGGCCAAACAACATTACTCATCAAGGAATGCATCCACTTATGAGTAACCTGAAAGGGAAGCTAGTTCTATAAACCATTACTATCAGCGGAATACTTACCATAAGTATCTACATCTTCGATCACCTTGAAGAATCCTGATACTTTGCAACATATGGTTCTCTAATTTATTCTCATACCTATAAGTTCTCAAAACTTGGACCTTGTATTTCAACGAAATACTTGTCTAAAACTAGAGAAGTCATGAGTAAATGGAATATAGTACGAGTACCAACCCCTTTATCCTAATGGACACTGAACAACATACAATACTTTGTATAAGTCCCATGAGTTTAATAACTCAAACCCTGTGCGTCGTAGGTTGAAAACTGTACTATGGTTAAGCAGAATTACACCGTTGTTGATTTCTCCTTACCTAACCATCAAATGATATAAGTAAATGTCATAGACATAATTTCAAAAAGTTATATCTCACTTTATAAAATAAACGTATAAATATATCAGTTTGAAACTGGTTCATAACTACGGATATTCAAAACCAAATATTTGCCGTCAGGCAAAAAACCCAGGTGATTTTCTCAAATATCAGTAATCACAACGAATTCCGATATAATGAGGATATAATCACCTAATTCCCAATATCTTACTCCCACCCATCATCTGTAATAGCATACAGATGTGAGAATCAAGTCTGGTAAATACATACCCTGGAGTAAGAATATAATTGGGAAAACAGTTTTCAATTAACACTGCACAGTGAAACTGAAACATGAAAATATTTTGAAGGGGTATCCGGGTATTCCTAGTAATGGCTCTTCCACTATCCAAATTCATGAATGTAACCGTATGTTTCCTTACCATCTCTACAATCCCTTTATTTGTCTTTACTTAATACCTTCTATGCACTACCCTCAAGCTAAATGGTTTTCTTCCTTCCCTACCTTTCAGCACCAGCCTATGGTTTGCAAGAAGACTATCCAATAAGCGTAATAGGTGTACTCGACTAATCCTAGGAGCACACACAACCTGAGAGAAGGTAAAGATAAAAGACAACCGAATAATCTTTATTCTATTTCTCCTGAACCAGAATCCATCCTCGAATCTGAAACAAGTTTCTTCGAGTTCGTATGTAACTATACGATGGTCATATCCAATAAACGTGGATATTCGTAGTGATACGGAATGTTCAGGATAAATGCAAAGGTGAAGTAGGATTGGCGATGATATACACGGTTTCGTCGTGAATGATAGCAGTTGTAATTTACTTTGCTCTCTTTCTAATCCTTTTATTTGTCTTTACTTATTACCTTATATACACCACACTTAGGCTAATTGGTTTTCTTCCTTCCCTACCCTTCGGCACCAGCCTATGGTTTGGAAGAAGACTATCTAATAAGCGTAATAGGTATACTCTCCTAATCCCAAGAGCTCTGGCAACCTGAGAGAAGGTAAAGGGAAAAGACAACTGAATAGTCATATTCAATTTCACCAGAACCGGAAACCATCCTCGAATCTGAAACAAGTTTCTTCGAGTTCGTATGTAACTATACGATGGTCATATCCAATAAATGTGGATCTTCGCAGTGATACGGAATATTCCGGAGAAATGCAAAGGGTAAAAGTAAGAGTGGCAATGATATATGCAACTATGACACTTGATTTAAGAAGGTTCGGTTAACTTGGTTCATGAGTTTTAATCTAGGGTCGGGCTATGGTCGCTGCCAAAGAGAGAGAGAAAAGAAACACTCAGCGTGCACTCTAACTTTGATCAGAATGGTTAATCACTTTATCTAATCAGGATGTCTCCCACTGTTTCCTCGAATTCTCCTCCAAACCCAAAGGGAGAATTAGTCGGGATCATCTAAAATCACCCAAGGAGTAAACCAACTCATCAGTGGGAATCGGGATCCAACTATTATCTCATGATAACTTGATGAAAGCTACTCAAGTTACCACACTCCAGAAGGTATACGCATGCTTGGAAAGTTTCCTGTATGTTTGAAACTCCCGATGTGAATTTTACCCCTAGGACCCAAGTGGCCTTGACTGAGCCAACATATCAAAGGATCCTAGTCAAGTTCAACCCATCATTATCTTGATTGCATTAGACCGACCCGCACGAGTCCTTGACTGAGCCAAAATGACCGCACGAATGTCCTAACCAATCGCATATCCATGCAACAGAAAAGCACTACATAGCTACCGAAAATGCCTCGGCTAAGCACGACATAAGTAGCACAAATATTAAGCAACACTAATCTGAAATGACGGAGGGCTACGGCTATTTTTTGGCGAAAAACCTTTAACGTAATGAACTTGATATTGTTGAAGGAATCCAAGCGGTTTTATAAATATACAGTGGCGAAAACTTTTGCTAAAGAGATCACTCCCGGTGAATGGATCTCGGCTCTTTCCTCATCGAATGAGGTGCAGGATATTTGTCACGACCCGAAATGGCATGTGATTGGCACTTGAATTATATGAAGTCTATAGGACCCCATCTAATTCATGTAAGCCAAAAATCCCAAAAATCTAAACCATTTTAAAGAAAAAGTGAAGAAAAACATATTTAAAAACAAGTGGATTTAATAACATAAGCCGAAGTATGTATTTTTAAAATCTCAAGTCTTTTCTGAAAATTTCGGCAGAGTTTCCTTTGTAAATACTGGCTCCAAAAGGGTACAACATGCATAATACGAATAAAGGCATCCCCAAGCGGGAGCTAGCTCTTCGCCAATTGGCGGTCACAACCACACAAGAAATAATATACAACGCAAAAGGGCGAGGATCAAAATTCAAAAGGAAACACAAAAGTATCAAGAAAACCAAAATAATACAACGCACGACTCTAAGGTCGAAAGAATAAACAACTGGTTTGCTAAGTCTGAAATAAATATATAAGTCTGGTTGATGGTGTTTACTAGATACTACTGAATATAAATGTACAATGGTGGTCACGATGTGAGTGAACCCACCTACCAAAGCAATCACCCGGAATGGGAGCAGTATACCAGAAAGCAGCAATGAAACCTGTACGGCAAAAACCTGCAAGAAACTGTGCCACAACGGGGGTGAGTTGCCAACTCGTGAGTAGAAAAATACATCGACAAGTAGAAATTGAACAAACAACGACTTCTAGGTCAACTATATCATAAAGGTAATACTATGATATCTAGGGTGACCGTAACAGTAAATATGTGCCAACAGGGTAAACAATGCCAATAAGCATGTAGATAACATCCAACAATAAAATCAATGTATGTATGCATGTGGATCCCGTCCATGTGTCAACCAATGACACAACAACATCATGCATGTAAATATCAAAAAAACATATGCATGAAAGTATGAGGATAAAATCAACGTGTGACCCTCGTGACACATCAAAATAATGGAACCTGAGTATCCAGCATCGACACTCGAAATATCATGAAACCCGTGTCCAGTATCGACACGTAAATCCTCATATACCAGGCTTCGTATCATTTGCGGGATCGGCCCGCGGGCTCCGGCAGTACGGATCGGCCTGTATCCATCTCATGACTCATATCGGTATCCTCCGGATAACCACCAGGTCCAAATACTATCACCGGTAGATAGTGGTCCCTCTTCCAGGCTCACCGTCTACTGCACAACAATCCGTTCTCGCCCCGGGGTACCATACCGGATCCACCATGTACCCGCAATCGGACTCATCCAGCTCCTCGAATCGGGTTTCACATGTCACACGTCTCAGAACTGAGAAAACGCATGGTGGATGCACTGAAATATCATATCAAGAGAAACCGGGTTTTTAAAACAGTACATGCTTTCTTTTGAAATAGCCACGGTTCTCAAATCCAGAAATCTCATGAAAACAACATATCTCAATGCGTAAAAGCGAAAAGCAAGATGTATGCGACATATAACAGAAATGTAAGCATATCCGTATATCATGCAACATGGAACAGTAACATGCACATATCGAGGGAAAACTGCTCTTTTCAACGAATCCAGTTTTAAAATATATCTTGCGGTTCCCAACTTTTCCAAAGTCAGAAGCAGAATCGTAAAAAGGTGCATATGTAACTATAGCAAGTAAATGGAGCAATGAGTCATATCATGATGCAGCAATCCAACTGTGTAGTGACATGGCAATTATCGATGATGATGTGTGTGAGCCGGCAAGCAGGTGTATGTGGAGCATACGCATCATCGGTAATGGTGCCGGTGTCCTGACAGCATGGGTTTCAATATAACAATAAAACACAGTTAAGCATGAAATGCGATGCGAATAACAAGAATATGCGGAAAATGAATAATAAACGCAACAGTGAAGAATCTACATTAATATACATGAGTCATACAGTTTTGCCATTTGAAATAACACGAATCGTGGTGTTTAGAAAAATAAGGGCTACGGTGTTTTTAAGAAAAAAGTACGTCCTTTGAAAATATCCGTAGGATCCCTTGCGCTGTCTTTAAAATACTCACGATTCGTTAGTTTTGAAATAGGTATTACTCGTGTCTAGTCTAACATCTATAAGTAAACTACATGACTAAACTAACAGGCTAATCGAAAAGGTAAGGAAACCACCTAAATCTGAGTCAATACATATAAAATAATAGTCGGTGATCCCGCCTCAGTAGTATCACATACGATACAATATATAACATGACATCCTCGAGTCAAGAGTGCGAATCTATCATCAATATAAAGCTCGTACGGTAAATCCATCGTACGGCATCCCAATCTGGGTACGGGCCGAATATCATATTTATCTCATCGATTATCTGGTATCCTTATTATCATATCTCATGAACTGGGGTACTGATATAAGTTTAGTACAAACTGATACCATCTGTATATATATGCGTGTATGAAAACACACGCCTAAAGGCCCGCTATAATCTCATGTCGTATCTTATAATACGAATCAAAACATATCACCGATCTTATGGCATCATGCCTAATTTCATCGACACATCTCCAAGTACCATATACTATCCTCATCATCCATGTATATGTGTATGTAAATATATATATATATAGTCCCATACCTATGTGTGTGTGTGTGTATACACATCCCCATATACGCACAAGTAAAACAAAGTAAGCATGTGTGTGCGTGTGGGTGAAACCTTATTCTAGGGTTTGCGACTAATAAGCTAACTACGACACTAACATCCAAAACTTACAATTAGTTCGTGATCATCTAAGATCCTACTTGCTAATCATCTAAGTTCGCAAAACAAATGTATACATATATAACATATTATAAGCTATACTACGAACTGCGGGGGTGCTATACGCCATCCACCCGAGTTCCCCCGTAGATATATATCTACTCACCTTGATCTTCGCTTGCCGTTGTCGATGTCGCCACGCGCTTGCTTGTCGTCTCGAAGTCCTCGTGAGGGTACCTACATATCATAATATATCGTGCCACATAAAAATCCAATTCAAAACCAAAATGACACACGAATCTCACATAGGTCAAAACCTATGGTCAACTCACACAAAAGAGCCAAAAAAACACTCGATATCGACGTACAAACGTCAAGTGACCGATACCAAACACAAATATCAAAAGTTAAATTCATAAACATTACGAAATACAAGGAAGCAACCTATAAAAGTGTTCCCAGATTTTAGTTCAGGTCAAAACTAGGTGCACAAACAGTACCGGGGTGATGTATAGGGTGTATATGACCTACAGAAGGAATCTGGGCACCAAATTCATCAATGTGGCCGGCCCCTACCCCCTAAAATCCGGCTTGCTCGGTTATACTGGCTCCGTTTGGGTTTGTGTGCAGAGGGTGGTCTCCTAGTGTCAATTCTAGTTCACTGGGGTTGTTTGGTTTTCTAGTAAAAGTCCCAGGTTACTCCAGATTCCCTGCACCCTCAATTTCATCACAAAACCGACATGAAAAATTTCTGTTTTTGGGTTTTAGGTTTTAGTTCATGTTTGTTCTGGGTTTCTAACATCATGGGGGGTCTAAGGTCACCAATAAGGTTCAATAACATAATCACAACTCACGAAAAACCCTAACCCTTTCTAGGAATTTTCAAAGCTTACAAAACCGCATCAAAACACTTCTAAACTTGTATAGGTGCAAAAGCAATCGAAATACAATACTAATGGTGCAGAAATTACCTCATTTAGCAACTCAAGAAAATTCTTGAGTTGCCCCAAGTTTCCAAAATTCATCCTTTCTTAGTCCAAAGTGCATCTAGTGAGCTTGTGCATGTTTTTAATGAAGTAAGGATGATGTTTTGATGGATTTTTCATGATGAAATGAGGGGTTGAGGTGGTGGAGGGAGGAGGGAAGCAGCCATGGTGAAGTGATGAAGATGAGATGGTGAAGATGAAGGAATGGCTAAGTCAAAGAAAACCCCTCTCACTCTCTCTCTTGCCCATATCTCTCACCATGCCACATTCTTTATCATTTTTCCTTTTTCTTTTCCGTTCATTTTTTTTTCTTTTCTCTTCTCTTTAAAAATTAAAACCATGCATGCTAAAAAGAAGAAACCATGAAAGAAAATGTAACAAGTTTAATTTTACATGGTGCATGTCATGTGCACAAATCCGGCTTAATACACGATTAGCGATATTTAATCACGATTAGCATTAAAATGGAACATAATTAATCATAAAAGTTCATAATTTACATAATTCATTTAAAACACTCTCATTTCAGTAATTTCTAAAATTTTCCAAAATTTTCCCAATTTATCGGTATTTAATTATACCGCACTATTAAAATATTCATAATATTTATTATTTAATCATAAAATATCCCAAAAATAATATTTTATCTTTCTGAAATGTTACAGTCTTCCCTCCTTAAAGAAATTCGGTCCCCGAATTTAAATTTAAACTCCCCCAATTTCTAAAACATTTTAGTAAAATGATCAAGTCGTCGGGGCTCCGAAATCATAAATACATAAAACACATCGTAGCGCAATGCATGCGCATGACAAATGAGCAGATAACTCAAAATCAAAACTCCGTCAAGCATCCCGCAATCATCGGAGTTATGGCGAAGACACCAATGCCAAAGCCCAAAACGAAAACCAACATGATCTACATCAAAACTATAACACGTACACAGTACGCGTCGGTGTAAACTCGTCAAAACATCTGAAAGAAATGCATGCCAAACTCTTTTCAAATCGCTGTGCGATGCGCGTATCACTGCACAGTGGCGGACGTCTATTGTAAGAAAATAACTATATATATACCCTTTGTTTAATATTACATGCCCCGTCGTTTTGAAAACAATTTTAGAAGGGTTTCCTTTATAAAATGTTTCGTGTCATCTCGGATACGTAGGTAAATAATGTGACTATAGCTTTTTCTTTGGAAATCCCTTCGATAACTATCGATGCATGCAACAACATGTTCAAGTACTGTCCTAGGACTAGTCCTGCTCAGCTACTATACCAAATAGTAAATATCATAAAAACATACTTCTCAAAAGAAATCAATCCCAACGTATATAAGAATGCCATGTGCGTCTGGTGCGCACGAAAATCGAATCCATGAATGTGCCATACATGTGCACAGAAACAACATCTAAGTGCAACGGGTGTGCACGAAACACCTGTTGTTTCCTGATTTAAAATCAGGAAAGCCCACGGAAGAGGCTTCTGAAAAGGGTCACGTGCTTACACGTGACCAGCAGTCACGTGTTGGCACGTGACATCTAAAAGCATCGGCAAGGCAAATTCAGCTTCCCGACTACATCAAAGAAAAGGGCTTCAGAAAGGGTCACGTGCTCCCACGTGACCTGGGTCACGTATTGGCACGTGACAATTAAAAACGGCTTCAAAGGCAAATCGGTTCCCTGATCAAATCAAGGAAAATGCTTCAGAAGAGGTCACGTGCTCCCACGTGACCAGGGTCACGTGTTGGCACGTGATAATCAAAAGCAGCAGATTCGTTCTCCGGTTAAACCAAGAAAAAGGCTCCAGACGAGGGTCACGTGCTCACACGTGACCAGGGGTCACGTGGTGGCACGTGACGGTTAAGCAGCGACCAGAAAGCAGAGCGCAAAAAGAAAGAAGTGGGCTCGTTCCAAGGGGGGTCACGTGCCCACACGTGACCAAGGGTCACGTGGCCACACGTGACCGACTTCAAAGCCCATTTGTTAACAGAATTAAATTCTGAGAAAAGACCTCTCAAATCTTTCCAAAAGCAATCGATTGCATTAAAGATTTAAAGGTGATTAAATATCATCTATCTATGGGAAAATCTCGAATTTGGGAAGATTTCCCCTTAAAATCTAACCGAAATAACAAAGGAGAATCTCTGGATTTAAAATCCAATGGTGAATAAAATTCACCTAATAATTCAAAGGTCCAAAACGAATGATGGATACAAATCAAATCTCTCAATGAAGGATTCATCAAAAACTAATTGACTCGGCTGCTTCTCCTATAAATAGGAGCCAAGAGACACACAAAAAGAAGATATATGCAGAGGGAAGAAAAGAGAGAGAGCCTTGATACTTTAGAGGAATTTGGATCTTCTGCAAAAGAAAACCCTAGGTAAGAAAGGGAAGGTTTCATTAAAAGAAAAGAGAATTTAATTCTCAACAGAGTTTAACTCTGATATAAAACAGAAGGACATATTTCTTCTCTCTTTGATGGAGGATCTGTAAAGTGCACATCTCCCTTGAGTTAAGAATTTAATTCTCAATGGGTTGAGATCCTGCCATGCAGATCCAAAGCATAGAGAGGGAATGGAAGCATGAGAATTTAATTCTCACAGAACTATAGGAATTTAATTTCTTAAAAATAAAATTAGGGTTTGACCCTGTGTTATAGGAATTTAATTCCTTCAGAATGAAAAGAATCAGGGTTTAACCCTAGTTAAGAACTTAGTTCTGTTAAAACAACAAGAATTTAATTCCCTTAATCTTATTCCCCAGAATAATTCTCTAACAGAGAGTGGGGGTTTAATTCCTTAAAGCTTTTATTAGGGTTTAACCCTATTCAGTTCTTCACATATATGAGGAATTTAATTCCTACAGAAAATTCAGAGTTCAACTCTTCAAAAGGAATTAGGAATTTAATTCCTCTGAAATTATTGTTAGGGTTCAACCCTACGAGGAATTTAATTCCTGAAAGGGATTAACAGATCTTCTAAACAACTACAGAAAAGCAGGGTCACGTGTCACCACGTGACCCCCCCAAAGGATCTATAGAAAGCCCTTTGAGGTAGTGCCTCACGTGACCCACGCGACCCTTGGCAGAGGCTTTAACATACTCCATTCAAACACCCGTCACGTGATGACACGTGATGCTCCAAAAGATGCGATCTTCTCAGCAGAACAAACGAAGGGAGGGCACCCTCACGTGCTACCACGTGACCCCTCTTGCCTCAGCGTCTAACGCTAAATTGGAACCCCTGAATTCAGTGTTAAAACGTTGTTTGGCCTTAGTGTTCAACACTAAGCAAAGAACTTTATTTGCAGTGTTCAACACTGATTACCTTAGTGTTCAACACTAATTTGGGATTTCTGTTGCCAGTGTTTAACACTAGTCTGTTTTAGTGTTTAACACTAATTCGAAGGCCTTGTTGCTGGTGTTGACACCAACTATCTTCTAGTGTTAAACACTGACTTATCAATCTCATTCTCAGTGTTCAACACTGATTGGTCTTTAGTGTTTAACACTAGGAGTTGGCCCAATTGCCTAAATGGCTAGAGGCAAAGCCTCTCCTTCAAAGGACCAACAGGAGGGCCGATGTCCCAGACATGATTGGACTTAGCCCAAGCTGGCCATAAGTCCTCAATTCGTAATTAACTGGGCTAATGGGCTCATAACATAATTAATTGGTCTTGATCCCAAATTGGGCCAAAGACTATTAAATCCGCTCCGGTTCCAGGGTACATCTCTTCATTCCTTTGATACTTGGCGTTGTAATCGCTCAACGTCTTCAAAGAGGTGACGGGTCCCGATGACCACACATTGATATGGACTGTAGGGTCCTTAAACCCATGGACTACGACGTCCTTAACCTTGACCGAGATGTCTTAAAACTAACAATGGACTGTGGGGTCCTTAAACCCATGGACTACGATGTCCTTAACCTTGACCGAGATGTCTTAAAACTAACAATGGACTGTGGGGTCCGTAAACCCATGGACTACGACGTCCTTAATCTTGACCGAGATGTCTTAAAACTAACAATGGACTGTGGGGTCCTTAAACCCATGGACTACGACGTCCTTAACCTTGACCGAGATGTCTTAAAACTAACAATGGACTATGGGGTCCTTAAACCCATGGACTACGACGTCCTTAACCTTGACCGAGATGTCTTAAAACTAACAATGGACCGCAATGTCCTTAAACTACCAATGGACCGCAATGTCCTTAAACTAGCGATGGACCACTATGTCCCTAAACTGGAACGATAGAGCCCAAACGCTCTTTTGTTGGATCTAAACGATCCCGTTTAAGTTGATCTTAGCCTTAAATATGGCTAACGTATCCTTAAACCTTTCAAACAGACTTTAGTCCCAAACTGGACTATAGATCCCGCTAATTGACTCTGGTTCAAGGGTACATCTCTGAACTCCTCTGACATCTGTCGTTGTAATCCTTCAACGTCGTCAGAGAGGTGACGGGTCCCGACGGCCATACACTAAATGGACCACTATGTCCCTAAACTGGAACAATGGAGCCCAAATGCTCTTTTGTCGGATCTAAACGATCCCGTTAAGTTGATCTTAGTCTCAGGTTAGACTAACGTATCCTTAACAAACGTTTGAGTGGATCTTGGCCTCAAATATGGTTAACGTATCCTCAAACCAAACCCCCAAACCCAAATCTAAGATAATACGGATTTGGACTAGTCCACGCCCTACGGGCGACGATATAACTCCGTTTCCGTAAACAATCCACGGGCAACAAAACATAAAATAAACACACACGACACGAAGTGACCATCTGGAGAAGGAGAAAGTTGTTACCGCGACGCGGTAGCGTAATTAACTGCAGGGGCTTGCGCCTGCAGGGAAGAGCGTCCCCACAATCAAAAACCCCTCAAGCGAGGGGGAATCTGACGAAGTCTGCTACATCGGACGCATCCGTTCAGACCTTCGATACACGATGCCATAAATCAACTTGGCATCTTCGGAGTGGTGGACGGATAGCACCAATTAGCATCTGCCCCGAATCTCAGGTGAGACCTCCTACGTCTCGGCCGCCGTTCGGAGGGGAACAGATTCTGGCACGCCCGGTGGGACCTTTTCCTCTTTCCACTCCACACTTCGTGTGTCGTGATTCGCGAACCAATCGCGGTTCGCTAATGGTTGCCCTTGGGTTACAAGGTATTAAGATTTGGCGTTTTGCTCATTGCAGAAAGCAAAGGATCGATGGCTTCTACTTCTGCGAAATGCTCCAACTGCTCGGACTGCAATTGCGACCAACGCTCTGCCTCGCCAGGAGGTATAGCCTATGGACCCCAAGCTGCTTCGTTATTCACAATACCGGTGGACCAGGTGACTCAGGCCACTACCGGATTGTTCTTTGGTACTATGCTCCCACCGACAAGCTTTATGGCACCGGTGCTGACAAAGGAAGCTCCCAAGAAGTCGGTCTTTGATCGTCTTACCCCTGCCGCGTCTCCTCTCAACGGGTCGCCCAACATCAGCGCCTCGGTCTTCTCTAGATTGGGCCAGAAATCCTGTGGACCCATCATGGGGCCTACAATCCCAGAGAAGGCTGCTTCTAAGAAAGTGACCGGTCCTGCTCCCGAAATCGCCAGGGCGGCTTCCCCGGCCAAAAAGACGGTCCTTACAAGATTGACGGCCACAGCTCTCGCTCCTGCTACCCAAAGGACATCGGTCTTTGACAGGCTAACACCAGCAGCGACCCCCCACCTACACAGGGGGCAAGACGAAGCCATTCTCACCGCTGAACCAACGCCGTCCGCTCGACACGCTCGACGTCGCCATTGGCGCCGAGTAAGGAAGGCTGGGGGCAACTCCCCCTCTGGGCTAACTCCATCAGCCCCGATGGCAGAAGTTAATCCTGCTGTTCCAACGGGGAACAACTTCGAGATGCTAAATAAGGTGCGAAGGAATTCTCCTACTGCGGTGCTAAAGAGGTCTCCTCCCCTACTAAAAAAGGTTGTGGAAATAAAGTCAGAACAGCCCCGATCACCTCAACGGCTGTCTTCCAAAATCTATAAGGTTTGGCGGCAGGCCCGAGATTCAATGATCGATCCAAACTTCTCCCGCCAGCATAAGAAGCTGAAAATCCAATCGGAAGCCGGTCACCAGACTAAACCACGAAAGGCTGTCTGGACGCCCACCTCAACGGCCCCCTCAACCTCCACTGCTCATAAAAAGAGGAAGCCAGCTCCGCCTGCAACGACAGCCAAAAGCACTGAGCCCAGACGCCCTAAGTCTGGGGGCATGATGGTCCACACCGTATACATGGCGTCAGGAAAAGAAGACAGCCGTGCGTCTACAGGTCATAGACCGCTCACACGGTCAGTGACCAAAGCTCAGGAGCAACAGTAAAAGCTCCAGGAAATGATGAATGCTATGGCCGCACTTACCGGGCCAAAAGAAAACCCAGAAACGTCTTCGGATGAACGCCAAGAGGAAGAAACCGACGCCGAATTCCTTCGCCAAATATTGGAGAAGAAGGACAAAGAGGCTGCTGAACAAGCAGCCAACATACAGCGTATGGGCCTCCTCTTCCAAGATATGATATGAATGATGATCCAACAGGATCCACCCGCTGAGGATCCCCCGATCGTCCTTGAAGACGACAGGGGAGAAACGTAAAATCCACCACCGGCCCTCTCAACGGCTAAGGAGGAGACAATCTCTAAGGCTGACTTAGTCGACTATATAGCCCAGCAAATTCGGGTTCATCATGCGACTGAGGCAGCTGGTCAAGTCGTAAAAACGGGGCGGCCATATCCAAGCTGGTATGACCAAATCAAGTACCCGCCGGGTTACACAATTCCCAAGTTCTATGTTTACAAGAGGACCGGCAATCCCCACCAACATGTCTCCCAGTTCAGGGCCCTTTGCGGTAACACCGGCGGAGATGATAAACTGTTGCTTCGCCAGTTCGTGGGAAGCTTATCAGAAATAGCGTTCGAATGGTATTCGGAACTCCCGAACGATTCTATCAAGACGTTCGCTGAAATGGAGTTTCTATTCACTCAGCGATTCGCAAGCGCCAGCGAACGCACTCCAATAACGGCACTGATTAACGCCAGGGTAAAACCAGGCGAAACTTGGGTCCAGTATGCTATACGATGGCGGAATTTGTGGTCGAAATGCGAGCAACGCATTGAGGAAGCGCCCGCGGTGGGCATGTTCGTGGGAACCCTAGACCCTCACGCAACTATCTCCCAGTTTATGATGTTCTTTAAGCCAACCACATTCCAGGCTTTAATCGACAAGTTGGCTCAGATGGACCAAATGGGTCATAGACCGTCTCCCCCGTAGCCAGAACCTCGGAATGACAAGGGTAAAGGAAAGGCCACTTTCGTCGCGAATGCCCAGCAGCAACCCAATGCCCCAAAGCTGACGGATCAACTGGAAGAAAGACGCCGGTATTATAATGAGAAGATGAAGTGTCCCTACTCATTCCCACGGGACAAGACGAAACGGCTATTCGAGCTGGCAGTACGCAACAGACTTATAAAGCTGCCAAATCCAAGGCGACCGCCACAACCCACTGAGGTGAACAACCCCAACTATTGCACTTACCATCAAACGGTAAGCCATCCGATTGAGGATTGCTTCGTCTTCAAAGGATGGATTGAAGATCAATACCTCCAGGGAAAGTTTGCGCTGTCCGAAAAGTGGAAGGTGAACCCGCCACAGCCGCATACTCCTAAGAAGACGGATGCACCGGGGGCGACTTGTTCCTTTATTGAAGAAGCTCCATGGGAAATCGTGCTATTAGCTAAAACCAAAAGGATGCTGAGTGACCTTCATGCGTGCCCAGCGGTTGAATGGAAGAACCCGCTTGAACCTCAAATCATCGAAGGGATGTTGAAGCCGCGCACAACTACAAAGATTCGTGGTGATGGCCTAAGTACTCACACCCAACCGTCAAAATCTTCGAAGAAAAAGAAGAGGAAATCCAAAAAGCCCGTGAAGCCTGGAAACAAGCGCACGGATTTGCAGAAACAGATTGACGCGCTGGAGGAGTACAATCAAAAGGCACGGACTCCCGTCACACTGCAAGAGTTCCTCAACCACGTCTTTCAGAAGGAAGATGAGGAAGAGAGCTCATCGGATGAATCCGAGGGATATGTGGCGAGTTGTCATGTGATTTCCCACTCGGAAGATGAGAAAACTCCTGGCACCGAGAAACTGGGGGCACACCCTGAGCCAGGACTTGTGTAGCCAACAGATGAAATGATCGACGCCTTTCTGGACGAGATTCGTCTAAAGAGTAAAGCAGATCAGGAGCGTGAGTTGGCCGCATCGGAAGGAGCCGAACACAGGCGACTAAACGAAAGAGTTGAAGTACTCCCGCCAGATCGAAAGGCATCCGAGGCAGACAAGAAGATATTCAAGACGAGGAAACGGTTTGCCAAAGCCATGTCAATGGGAATGAAGTTACCACCCTCGGAAGAAAACACGCTCAATGGGGTGGAGAGGCACCCTGATTATTGCGCATATCATCGGAAAATTTCACACCCCACGGAGGAGTGCGACGCCTTTAAGATTTGGTGGCAAGGGTATGTTGCTCATCGGCAACATTTTAAGCGCATGAAACGCAAGACTCGTCGGGAACGAAGGAGTACTGCCGACGGGCACAACAGAACTATTGGCAGCTGTTACATGGTTAATGCCGGAGGGTCACAAGTTCTCACCTTTGGGAGCGACTTTGATGAAGAAATGGCTCTGGGCCCTCTCTTTAAAGAATCCGTTTTCGGGAAAGAGGAGAAATCGGAGGCCTGCGAGAACATTCAGCTGCGCAATCGCACACTCCCAGAAAAGAATCTCGGGCCCGCGAGTAGAAAAGATAAGGGAAAGGAAAAGGTCACTGAAGATATCACTTTAGATGACCAAGTCATGAAAGAGCTGGCTGCCAAAGACCCTCCTAGGAAGGGTAAGGTGGACTATAACATCCTAGCGCACCTAAGGAAGCTACCTTCTCAGCTTGGCATTCTCGATACCCTTCTATTATCAAAAGAAGCGCGAGACTCACTAATTAAGGCGTTACAAGAACCTGAGCAATTCCAAGCCTTCCTCGCCACTGAGAGGATGAAGGAGGAATTGGAGGAAGTGCATACGGCCGACATCACTTTCGGTGACGAAGACCTCCTTCTCGGGACGTGCGACCATAACCGTCCCTTATATGTCTCGGGATACTGCCATGATATCAAGATAGGCAAGATCCTGGTGGATAATGGATCCTCCGTCAATCTCCTTAATGTTCGGGTGTTGAAGGAAATCTGCATGAGTGTGCAACACCTCGCTCGTGACAAAATTACTATCTCCGGTTTCGATTCATAATCGTCACGGACCCTCGGATCCGTGATACTAACATTACGCTTTGGACTCCTCGTCACAGACATCAAATTCCATGTCATTGACGCCAAGACCTGCTACAACGCCTTGCTCGGTCGTCCTTGGCTATACGAGTACAACATCATCCCTTCTACACAACATCAGTGCATGAAGTACTTTAAGGATGGTTTCGAGTATACCGTAACAGGTGAGTTGAACCCATTTTCTGTGAGCGAAGTCCGCAAATACGAAGATGCGAAGTACTTTTTGCCAGATTTCGAGGATACAGAAAGGTGTCGCAACCCGGAGAACAAAGCCGCCGCCACCATCCCTGTTTTCGGGAGCGATACCGAAGAAGAAGAAGAGATAGTTTATGCCGGGCCATCTCAACGCAACAACCCGGGGACGTCCGCCCCCATGTTGGTCTTCGGAAGTGACTCAGAAGATGAGGTTAATGCCGTGTTCTCCAATCGGCTGTCAATACAAGCACCCCCTAGCGGTGATCAGAGTTTGCAAATCACCATGGTGCCGTGGGAACACTACAAGGATCTCGACACACTTCAAGCTCACAATGTGCAGGACCTGCAAACATTTTACGTCCCTCCCAGGCAAAGGGGTGAGAAGTTAATCCTATTCTACCGATCCTCAGAGTCGAAAATAGAGAAAGAGATCTGGCATGGCACGGATGTTACACTCAACAGGCTCCAACCTATCCGTTTGCCCAGATACTACACAAATGGACTAAAGAGGCTATTGAAGCGCCAAGGAGTACCCTTAAAACAGACTGTTCGACAAGCTCGGTTCTACAACAGGATTTGGGATGTCCCTGGGACCCAACGCAAATTGCCCAATGGGAAAATGGAAACACTTGGGCTTGGATACGCGAGAACCGGAAAACGGGAATGGGCCCACAGTAGCTACGCCATATATACTTTTGATGAAGAAGTGGACGGCCCGTCAGGAAATGCCAACCCCTCATCAAAACTAGATCCCGCAATTGAAATGCTGAGTCCGTCGTTTGAAGAACGAATGGACAAGCCTATCAGGAAAATGGGTCAAAAAGCTCGGGAAGACCACAACCACGAGATGGCCATCTACGAGAAGGCCAGAACGCAACGTCTATTTCAACAGGCTGCAAAAGACAAAGATGCTCATCCTTGTCAACCCGTTGTACGAAAGGCCCGACGCAGAGATGGAAATAAATCAAGAAGCGGAAAGAGGAGTCGACAACAACGACTCAGGATTAGAGAGTTACGTGATCGGGTATTGCGCGGCTCGGATTTTTCCCTCATGAAGAAGATGAGTCGAGCGTACTCCTTCCCCCGAGACAAGATGGAGAAGTTACTCGAGCTCGCTATAAAACATCAAATGATCGCGCTTCCAGAGCCTGAGCACCCTGAGCAAGCTAACAAGGCTTCTCATATGAGCTATTGCTCTTATCACCAAGCCATAGGACATCCTACCGAAGACTGCTTCACCTTCAAGAACTGGGTCGAGGACCAGTACCAACAGGGCATATTCGCTTTATCCGACGGCTGGAGGGTAACGCCGCCACAAAAGCACGAACCCAAAGCCGCAAAAGCAGAACCAGATCCACCTCAGTCCTGGAAGAGGATTCACACCTGTTATACGATTACGATATTAAAAGAAGAGCCCGAGAACATGGAAGACCTTCCCTGGTGCTTTGAGAACAGCGATGATGAGGTGGTCTCAGAATTTCCGCCAGCTCTAAAAGAACTGGAAGACGGCATACATACTACTGCAGATAACCTCAAGAAGATTGAGTTGGGATCGGCAGATGACCCGCGACCGACATTTGTCAGCGAGCTGCTATCTGAAGAAAGGGTGACTGCGTTAAAGAACGTGCTTCTACGGCATAAAGACTGCTTCGCGTGGAACTACTCCGAGATGCCAGGATTAGATCCAGAAATTGCTGTGCATAAATTAGCAATATCCCCAGATATTAAGCCAGTCAAGCAGGCGCCAAAAAGGATGCGACTCGAGCTTGAAATGAGCATCAACGCCGAAGTCAAGAAGCTGATCGATTCTGGATTTATCCAAGAAGTCCAGTATCCCGACTGGATCGCCAATATCGTCCCGGTAATGAAGAAGAATGGGACGGTACGCATATGCGTGGATTTCAGGGATCTCAATAAAGCTTGTCCAAAGGACGATTTCCCAGTACCAGTAACCGAGCTAATGATAGATAACACGTCCACTCACGAGGTTTTCTCCTTTATGGACGGTTCGTCAGGATACAATCAGATAAAGATGCATCCCGAAGACCAGAAGCATACCGCTTTCCGGACCCCTTTGGGTATATTCTGGTACAGGGTTATGCCCTTTGGTCTAAAGAACGCCAGCGCTACCTATCAAAGGGCCATGACAAAAATCTTCGACGACCTCATACATGACATCGTCGAGTGCTATATCGATGACCTTGTAGTAAAGAGCATGTCATACGAAGAGCATTTAAAGCATCTGGAGATTGTATTTCAACGCCTTCGGCAATATAATTTGAAGATGAATCCCCTCAAATGCGCGTTTGGAGTGTCCTCGGGTAAATTCCTGGGATTCATCATCCGACATCGAGGTATCGAAATAGATCCATCTAAGATCAAGGCGATCATGGAAATGCCTCCGCCAAGAACCCTCAAACAGTTGCGGTCTCTCCAAGGGAAGCTCGCATACATCCGGCGATTTATCGCCAATCTTTCAGGCAAATACCGTCCTTACAGCCACCTGATGAAGAAGGGAACTCCATTCTTTTGGGATCACAAATGCCAAGGTGCACTAGACGAGATCAAGCAGTACCTGCAGAACCCTCCGGTGTTGGCTGCGCCGGTCAAGGGAAAACCCCTCATTCTTTATACAACCGCCCTCAAAGGTTCCTTAGGCGCATTATGGGCACAAGAGAACGATCAAGGGAAAGAGAGAGCACTCTACTACTTAAGTCGAGTTCTGCCGGGGGCAGAAAACAACCACTCTCCCATTGAAAAACACTGCTTGGCGTTAATCTTCGCGATAACAAAACTCAGGCACTATGCGTTGGCGCACGAAGTCCATCTCATCTCGAAGGTGGACCCTCTTAAATATTTGATGTCGAAGGCTATACTGACGGGTCGACTCGCTAAATGGGCTCTACTCCTGATGGAGTTCTTAATAACGTATCGACCTCTTAAGGCAGTGAAAGGCCAGGCCATTGCCGACTTCCTCGCTGAGCATCCAGTACCTGCCGGTTCTTCTCTGAACTGCGATTTGCCGGACGAACATGCATTTGACGCGATCGGCGGCGGTGATACCCGATGGGAACTCTATTTTGACGGGGCATCTTCCATGAAGAAGCGCAAACAATGTACCCCCATAATCAAATCGGGAGTAGGCCTCATCTTCGTAACCCCACAAGGAGGGATAATGCTCTTTGCTTTCTCCTTAACGGAATCGAGGACGAACAATGAAACCGAATACGAAGCTTTGATAGCGGGCCTCGAGATCGCCATTAACATGGGAATTGAAGACCTCTCTATCTACAGGGATTCTCAATTGGTTGTTAGTCAAGTAAATGGTGACTACCAAACGTGCAAACCAGAGTTGGTGAAATACGGCGAAAAGGTGCAACAACTATTGACCCAAATTCCCTCCTACACTTTGGAAAGTATACCACGTGCGGAAAATAGCAAAGCAGACGCGTTAGCTAAGCTCGCTAAAGAACTGGCTGACGAGAACCTCGATGACGTCAGAATCGTGGTACAAAGCCGTCGAGTGATCGCCCCAGCAGAAATATCTCCGGAATTATACGAAGAAAAGGGGGCGACTGAGCAGACGACTCTATAAATAAAAGACCATGAAAAGGCCGAGGACTGGAGGGAAGTCTTCATAGACTACTTTAAGTCCCACCGAATCCCCGAAGAAGCATCCTCAAGACATCAGCTCATGAAACGAGCTCTATCTTTCGCTTTCGTCAATGATACTCTGTATAAGAGGTCGTTTGATTCTCTGTGGCTGAGATGCTTAGGACCTGACGAAGCAGAAAGAGTCGTTCAGGAAGTTCTTGACGGACTCTGCGGTTCTCACCAGGCAGGCCCGAAAATGAAATTGAAGATCAAACGGATGGGTTATTATTGGCCCACGATGGTCCAAGACTGCCTCGAGTATGTGAAGCAATGCCACTCGTGCCAGATTCATGGAGACTTTATCCACCAACATCCGAATCCACTACACCCAACGGTGGCTAGCTGGCCATTCGAAATGTGGGGGACTGACATAGTCGGCCCCATCGAGCCAGCATCGTCCCGGGGACATCGTTTCATCCAGGCGACAACTGATTACTTCTCCAAATGGGCAGAAGCAGTACCGCTGAGGGAAGTGAAGACGGAGAATATCCTCCACTTCTTCAAGACGCACGTCATCTATCGGTTTGGAACCCCACGGCGGATTATCTCCGATAATGGGCCGGCCTACAGAAGCCATAAGATTAGCCGCTTCGCGCAGCAGCACAATATAGACTGGAGATATTCTTCAGTTTACAATCCATGAGCTAACGGTCTGGCCGAGGACTTCAATAAGACCTTGACGAAGATTATAAAAAAGACGGTGTCCCGAAATAAGAAAGACTGGCATGAGAGGCTGCAAGAGGCCCTTTGGGCCTATCGAACTACATTCAAGACGGCCACGAACACAACGCCGTACGCCTTGGTATTTGGGACGGAAACAGTGCTCCTCCTCGAGATAGAGTTACCCTCTCTACGAGTGGCAGTCCACTACGAGCTGACGGACGAAGAAAATGCTCACCTTCGGCTTGAGGAGCTCGATGCCCTCGACGAAACCCGGCTCATAGCGCAACAAAATCTGGAAGATTATAAAGCAAAGATGACGCGCTCATATGAAAGATTGACCCGACCGAGGACATTCCGCCAAGGCGAACTCGTGTTAGTGGTCAAAAGGCCTATGATCCCCAATCGAGCCAAGCGGGGAAAATTCGAGCCAAACTATGAAGGCCCGTACATCATAGATAAGGTCTACCAGGGTGGGGCCTATTTACTCATGGACATGCACGGTGAAAGGACTTTCAGGCCAATAAACGGTCGCTTCCTAAAGAGATACTACGCTTAATGAGCCACGGCCTAGGTCAATGATAGATGACGACGACTATGTCTGCTCGCTATCTTCCTTAGCTCGAGCTTTATAAGCAGTAGCCGGCCTTCTTCATGTCGGACCGAAATGTCCTTAAACTAATAACGGACCGAAATGTCCTTAAACTAACGACGGACCGAAACGTCCTTAAACTATCAACGGACCGAGACGTCCTTAAACTAACGACGGACCGAAATGTCCTTAAACTAACGACGGACCGAAACGTCCCTAAACTACTACCGCAGCATCTTTAGACTGACAAAAAAAAGGGAGAAAAAGAAAAATATATAAAAAAAATGATAAAAAAAAACGGTATGTCCATAAGCAAAATGGGCACGGATGAAAACCCGAAAGGGCTCCGTGAGTAAAAACAGCAGGGCTATCGGCGAGTGTTCGTGAAAACCCGAAAGGGCGCGCCCTTGTAAAAAAAAAAGAGAAAAAGAATAAAAAAAACGGTATGTCCATAAGCAAAAGGGGCACGGATGAAAACCCGAAAGGGCTCCGTGAGTAAAAACAGCAGGACTACCGGCGAGTGTTTGTGAAAACCCGAAAGGGCGCAACCTCGCTGAAAGACACGTACAGGGTCCTCTCGACCTTGTAAGGAGAAACCACCCACGTGAGATCCTTACGACTCACAAAGGAGCAAAACACTTAGGGACCCTCACGATTCCTAAGGAGAAAATACACTTGCGAGATCCTTACGACTCGTAAGGAGAACTCTCTTATGGGACCCTCACGGCTCATAAGATTTGAAAGTCTTAAGTTACAGAGACCTGAACCTGTTCTTAAGCAACCCCCACAACCTTCGATATGGCCCTACAAGTGGCTCAGTACTGACCCTTGTATACAATCCACGGGCACGAATGAACATTTCCCTAATCAAGTCCCACCCGTGACTGGGGATATGTAAGTCCTCTCGACTTATAAAAAAAAAAACCCTTTTGTAAGATCCTTACGACTTACAGGGGAACATACACTTAGGAGTCCTCACGATTCCTAAGGAGAAAACGCACCTGCGAGATCCTCACGACTCGTAGGGAGAAATACCTTTGTGAGACCCTTACGGCTCATGAAGTCAAAAGCCTTAGTCGACAGGATCCTAACCCTGTTTGCTAAGCCACCTTTGTTCAATATCGACAGAGGCAAATAATGATTCGCTCCTGGCAATATCCCAGTTGTAGCGATGCTGATGCCTAAACCGGTATCAAATTCCAAGCCCTTTCAAGGCAAATGATGATTCGCTCCTGGCAATATCCCAGTTGTAGCGATGCTGATGCCTAGACCGGTATCAAATTCCAAGTCCTTTTACGGCAAATGATGATTCGCTCCTGGCAACATTCCAGTCGCAGCGATGCTGATGCCAAGATTGGTATCAGATCCCAAATCCCCTACTTACAAAAAAAAAATCAGCGAGCCAAAAAAAAATGCATACGAAATAGCCGAAATGATGGGGCAACTTGCAAACAAAATTGGCAAGTAAAAATGTATGCATGAAAATAGCCAAAATGATGGGGCAACTCGCAATAAAAAGCAACGAGTAGAAAATAAATAAATAGCCGAAATGATTGGGCACCGCGAAAAATAGCCGAAATGATGGGGCAATCGCGACCTTCGCGATATAAAAGCTGAAACGATAGAGCATCACGGGAAAAAGAAATAAAATAAAAATAAAATTTATGCCCTACAGGTGATGTTCCATCACACCCTGTACACAATCCAAGGGCGTAAACAAAAAGGGAACATACCTCCCCCCAGGTTTCACCAAAGAAAGAAGCTAAATCTCGACGGGCCAAAAGCGACCTAGAGATCATCCCAACACTCGTCTCGTAACGACGGACACAACTTCAAGCTAAGCGGAACAGCGGCAACTCCCAGTTCCATGGCTCGGTGGTATACGTATCGCCAACAGTCAAACCTCCATCCCGTTAAATGCGGATATAATCAGCAAAATTCCTGGTTACGTGGAACGCGGATAACGTCACTCTTTGACCCCGTGGAAAACGTCCAGAGTGGATCCTGGTCCTCGCAGAGCACGGCAGTGAACCCGTGTGAAGCATCCAGAGCGGAGCCTAGTCCTCGCCGAGCACGGCAGTGAACCCGTGTGAAGCATCTAGTGCAAAATTCCTGGTTACGTGGAACGCGGATAACGTCACTCTTTGACCCCGCGGAAAACGTCCAGAGCGGATCCTGGTCCTCGCAGAGCACGGCAGTGAACCCGTGTGAAGCATCCAGAGCGGAGCCTAGTCCTCGCCGAGCACGGCAGTGAACCCGTGTGAAGCATCTAGTGCAAAATTCCTGGTTACGTGGAACGCGGATAACGTCACTCTTTGATCCCGTGGAAAACGTCCATAGCGGATCCTGGTCCTCGCAAAGCACGGCAGTGAACCTGTGTGAAGCATCCAGAGCGGAGCCTAGTCCTCGCCGAGCACGGCAGTGAACCCGTGTGAAGCATCTAGTGCAAAATTTCTGGTTACATGGAACGCGGATAACGTCACACTTTGACCTCGTGGAAAACATCCAGAGCGGATCCTGGTCCTCGCAGATCACGGCAGTGAACCCGTGTGAAGCATCCAGAGCGGAGCCTAGTCCTTGCCGAGCACGGCAGTGAACCCGTGTGAAGCATCTAGTGCAAAATTCCTGGTTACGTGGAACGCGGATAACGTTACTCTTTGACCCCGCGGAAAACGTCCAGAGCGGATCCAGGTCCTCGCAGAGCACGGCAGTGAACCCGTGTGAAGCATCCAGAGCGGAGCCTAGTCTTCGCCGAGCACGGCAGTGAACCCGTGTGAAGCATCTAGTGCAAAATTTCTGGTTATGTGGAACGCGGATAACGTCACTCTTTGACGCCGTGGAAAACGTCCAGAGCGGATCCTGGTCCTCGCAGAGCACGGCAGTGAACCCGTGTGAAGCATCCAGAGCGGAGCCTAGTCCTCGCCGAGCACGGCAGTGAACCCGTGTGAAGCATCTAGTGCAAAATTCCTGGTTACTGTAGGGTTCCTAGGCACTCTAATGAGGTCTCACAAGGCATCAACCGTGCCAATTTCAATTTTTACGGGTGCCGAGAAACCCTAATACGGATCGTTGGCTAGAAGTTTAGGCGACAAAAGAAACTAGTTTACAACTAAACTAAAAGAACGGAAATACAACCTTTGTAGATCCGGTTCTCCACCTCCATAGCTCCATGATGAAGTCCCTCCGCTGTCCTAATCGGATCCCGGACTCTAGCGTCGGCTTCGTCAGAGAAAAGGGCGGGCTAGGTCGTCGATGTCGATGCCGAAGATGATCTACGTCGAGGCATCATAAGATCAAGCTCCACCTTCACCAAGCCATGAAAACTTGTGAAGGAAACACCCTATACTACTTGGCAAGAGGTAGAGGATGAAGAAATAGGAAGTGGGTTCACTTTAGAATTGGATTTCTCACTTGTTTTCTCAAGTTGCCATTGTAGTAGCAAGCTTTCTTCATGTGATGAAGAAGAAGAAGAAAGAAAAGAATATGATAAGTGTTATTTTCAAAATGGAAAAGAAAATCAATCCTTATCATATTCAAACCATGGTTATGTGTAGAGACTAAACTAGGGTTAGTGGGAATGGTTAGGGTTAAGCATGAGACAAAATGGTGACTTAGTCAAAGCTTCATGAAGTTTCAACATACAAATAAACAAAGCCACCATTTTCCCTTTATGCTTTTCATTTTCCAAAAAGAATAAATAAATAAATAAATGAATAAGAAAATGAAAACCCTAACCAATCTACAACCATGGTTTAATCTTCACACAAACCCTAGTGAGCATGTATCATCAAACATGATACAAACTTGTGTACAAAAGTATATCACATATACAATGTGCACAATCCAAGTGAGAAAACCATTTAAAAGTGAACCGATACTAGTTAATGCAAAGTAATATATCAAATATATAATTATACATTAAATCATTAAATCAACACTTGATTTAACGATCCGGTCATATCGCATATGACCGACTAATATCCAATGTATCGATCTATCGAATCAATCCTTGATTCGATAACTAGGTTATATCGTATACAACCATTCGACACATTCATCGCTAGAATAGAATACGGTATCACATACACGAATCATTCTCGGTCCCGCACATATCTTATATGCGCTCCTATTTCATTTCGCTTGAGCCAGGAAACCTCTGTGTAGGACTCTAAAGACTCGTCAATACGCCGGCAGCAGGTGATGATCATATCAAACACCCACAAGCCGCAAGCGGTCTGCTAAACGTAACGGCCACCCGGGTATTGAGCGATCAGAAGATCGACGAGCAAGCCCGCTCACACTCCTGTGAATCCAACCAGTAACACTTACCGTACAGTCCGGTCTGATCGTCTGATATGTCGCATATCTCGTCTAGGGGTGGTAAACGTCAGACCCTAATAGCTCGATAAGTCGTGTCGATATGAGGTCTATAACAATTCGAGAAACTACTGGTAACACTTACCAGTACATCTCAGCAACCCTGGCCAGGGATTTCCGGTTATAGCCAATCGAATACAGCGCAACATCCACTCCCTATACCGGGAGAGACGAATCCCCTCCATCGCTCATTGCCTCCATGTGATTCGGGACTGTACCCAAAAACCACCGTTTTGCACGCCCTCTTGGACGTGGTAAGATGGAAATCAAAGCACAGTAGGAACCACACAAGACTCTATGACGATTTCGGGTCAACAGACTACTCTGTACCAGTGTCACCAGAGAACTGCCATCTGACGTAAGATATAATACCATCTGGGAGTTCTCGGCGAGTCCGTCCAGTGTACCCTGTCTCCACTGAGCACCCGTATATCAACTCTGATGTCAAACACCAATGGATATGGGATCATCCATCGCCCATCTGTATGGGTCGAGAAGGTATACGCTAGTCTACTCTGGTATATCGATGCCCCATCTCGATACACCCACGACTAGGGACTTTGAAGGATGTCCTTATGGACTACCATGTCCCCACTAGTATGATCCGCATCATAGTCCAGGTAATCAAGTACACATCCTAAGGGCTTTACCAACATGTAACAGAGAGACAATCAGTGTACACGTTAAGGTAAAGAGCAACCAGATAGCATACTATCATGTCGAGCAAGAAAGTCCTCCCTATATATGTTCCAGCATGCACTACAATATACATCATATGTACAGTAATGGCCTCTAGGGCATACATATAACTAACAATCTCCCACTTGCACTAGGGCCATCTGTAGCAGTGGTTGTAGTATCTCATACTCAACCATCCCTTAAAAGTCTCTCTCTGGGAAAAGGCCTTTGTGAGTGGATCCGCTGTGTTGTCCTCTGCGTCTACTCTCCTAACCTCGATCCCTTGGAGATCAAGCATCTCCATAATCAGGTGATACTGCCTTAGAATATGTCTGGATCACTGATGGGACGGACGTTCCTTGGCATAAGCCACAACTCCATTGTCACACAATGGGAGGAACTAAGTTCATCTCATGAACAAATATACATCCAGACTGCCTCTTTGGTAGCATCTTAAGTAGCGATGTATCGAGCCTTTATCGTCTAGTATGCCACGGTATTTAGCTTGGAACTCTTCCAACATACCGTCCCTTTACTAAGGGTAAAGACAATGCCTGTGACTGACATTCAGTCGTCTATATCACCCTGGAACCCTTCCAGTGATTCTCCCCAGGATCAGTTGATACCATCTCACTACAACTAGTGAGAATCCTAACATCCAATTAGATCTATCTCATAGATCCAAAACCTAGGATTTAGGAGGTATCATTTTGATCCTATATGGAGAATCATTGTGATAAGCGGAGATTGACCGAGCTTAGCATAGGAAACTTCTTCCCTATCAAGAGTATGTCATCCACGTACTCTACGAGGATCATCACCATACTCCCTATTACCCTTTTTGTTTATACAAGGTTCATCTACCATTTTGATGATGTCAAACTCTTTGACTAACACATCAAAACAGATGTTCCAACTCCGCGATACCTGCTTTATCCTATAAAGCATCTTGTACACGTTTCCGCTGCTCCCACTGTCTACGAAGCCCTCTGGCTGTGTACTTATAGACGTTCTCTTCTAAAACATCATTTAAAAAAGCAGTCATGGCACCCAACCGCCAGATATCGTAGTTATGGTATGTAGCCGTGGCAAGTAGGATCTGGATGGACTTAAGCATAGGCACTGGAAAAAGGTTTCATCATTATCCACGCCTGGTCGATGACGAAAACCTTTAACAAGTCTAGCTTTGAAAGTCTCAACGTTTCCAAGTACACCAAGTAATCTTCTCAAGATTTACTTGCTCCTGATGGGGATTTAACCCTTCAGATATAGCAACTAAAGTCCATACTTTGTCGGTGTATAAGGATTCCATCTCAGATCACTAAGCATCCAGCCATTCTTACAGAGTCCCACTCCTGATGGCCAGCTAGAAACTAGTTGGGTCATCATCTCATGATGCAATCCTCGCTCCCACTGTCATAGAGAAACCGAAGTATCTCTCAGGTGGGTGAGGAACCCTACTAGATCGGCGGAGAGGCTGAGGTTCGTTGGAATCTACTGAATCCTTTGGTTCTACCAAATCATCTTCTGCGGTTTGTATAGCTGGAACATTTCCAGTTCTACATAACAGACCTTGCCTCGAGTTTGTCCGGATTTTGCTTTTAGACATAGGCTGGACAACCCCAAATCTCAACTAACTTGAGAGATGGGCTCTTCCCTTATCATATCAAATATGAAGTGGTAGGCAACTGATTTGATTTGAACCCTTTTTAATAGGTATGCAGCTTCTCAAGTGCATAACTCCCAAAAAGGAAATAGGTAACTCAGTAGTACTCATCATAGAACACACCATATCATATAGGGTGTGATTGCTCCGCCCCGATATACCATCGTGCTATGGTGTATACGGAGGAGTAATGCTTAGAGAGAATCTCATTCTCCTTTAGAATCATCCAGGAATTCCGTGCTCAAGTATTCTCCTCCTTGATCTCATCAAAGGACATAATACTTATACCCGTATTGGTTCTCTACTTCTAGCTTATATTCTGTGAATATCTCAAAAGGTTCGGACTCATGTTTCAACAGGAACATAGGTCTGAATCTTGAAAGATCATCAGAGAATGTAATGAAGTACAAAGAACCGGTCTTGGCATGTGTAGACAGGGGACCTACATACATCAACATGTATCATCCCAAGATTTTACAAAACTCTTTCTCTGTTTCCAATAAACGGAGCTATGGTCATTTTATCTTTGTGACATGACTGGCGAGTTTCACAAGATGTAAATTCAAACTAATTTAAATATGCATCTTTATGTAACTCTAGCTAGTCGGGTCACATTGATCTGACCTAGTCTACAATACCTTAAGAAGGAATCGTTCAATTCTGAACTCTTCCTTTTGTGTGTGTTCCGTATACTAAAGAACTGTAGTTTGATTTAGAACATCAATGCTTTTAGATAACGTGCCTGAACCGATCAACTTTTGATATAGGAAATGTTCAAAACATTATCCAACAATACAAAATTTTATCATTTCTTTACTAATAAAGAGATAGATACGATTTTGTATATCAGGTTCGGTATCTAATAACATTCGTTCAGAATCAATGTATTCGTAATACAGGGTGACAGTGACCAACAGACTTGGCTGCAACACTTGCCCCGTTTTCTGTCTCATGAAACTTATCACCCGTTCTCAGTTCTCTACCTTTCTGTAGCCCTATGTAACAGATTACATATCTGGGATCCTGATCTGGTATCAAATACCCAGGACGCAGAGGATACTGAGAAACAGTTCTTTGTAATGAACACACCCGAAGATGATGCATCAGCATGCACTCTCTTCGTTTGGGCGGCACGGGAAATCTGGTATTCCCCAATTTCCTGCTCTGTCTTATAACAATTATAAGTTGGAGCGGGACCAACGTTCCCCAGCTCAGTATAACAAGCGGGTTCGGTCAATATTCCGTATTATTATCTTGATTAAGGCGTGATATGTTCGCTACCTGGAGAGAGAGAGAGAAGAAAACACTCAGCGTGCGCTCTTGCAAGAATAGATTGGTTATTATTTTATCTAATCAGGATGGCTCCCACTGCTTTTTATCAAATCTTCCTTCAAACCCTAAAAGGAAAGACTAGCCGGGATTAATTACACACTACAAGTTCGCCAATCTTTCATCCAGGCCAGTGTCGGTACTTTGAGGGAGGTCCCCCGTGCTTTCGCACGAACCTAATTACAGTAAATCTCGTTTTCCCTGAGGCGTAACCCCGTTGACACCTTTCTAGACACCTACTTGATCGGCTAATTGTAATGTGTAAAAGTCTCCCAGGAGTAACTCTTACTCGCAGCGGGTATCGGGATCCAACTATCTCATAGAAGGTATGCAATCTCATTGCAAATTTCAACACTTGAAATTCCCGATAATATTTTGCCCCTAGTGTTCTATGACCTTGACGAATGCCAAACAACCCATAGTCCACTAGTCAAGTTCAACCCGTACATTTCTTGATTGAATTAAACCCACCCGCACGACCCTTGACGAATGCCAAACAACGCCGTACGAATACCCTAATCCAATCGCATCATATGCTCAAGCAGATAAATACTAGTTAGCTACCGTACACTACGCCTTGACGAATGCCAAACTACGGCAGCACGAATACTTACTAGTACATATCTGAAATGACGGAGGGCTACGACAGGTTTTTCTGAAAACCTATTGCGTAATGAACTTGATATCGTTGTAGAATCAAATGATTTTAAAATGGAGTGCTTTTGAGGCTTTTCTAGTTTTGCTAAAGGAGTCACTCCCGGTGAAGGGATCGTCGGTCCTTTCCTCTTTGAATGAGGTGCGGGATATATCATATATATCACTATGAAAAGCAGAACTCTTAAAAGCTATCAAAAGACAAACCGAGTGTGTAGCATCTGCCAGTTATTGCTAAAGGAGTCACTCCCGGTGAAGGGATCTCGGTCCTTTCCTCATCGAATAAGGTGCAGGATATATCACATATACCGCTGTGCAAAGCAAGAACTGTAGCTACCAGTTGTATTTTGAAATTCGATTCTACAACATCTTAGGTTTCTTTTATTTCATTAATCATATTAATGAAGTCCTATCATTTAATTACCTAAACATCACAGATAAATACGACGTACACTTATGCCATCCGCATTCGCCTCGATGTCCCCTCGTGCACCGTTAGGTTAGGTAACTACCGGCAGAGCGGGGCAGGGCTAGCGCGGGTGTAAAACATAAGTAACGCCTATATAATATATCATATATACTATATACAGTATCCATCACAGAACATATCACATGATCACATCATAGATATCGCAGCAGAAGAATCATATGAAATATTGGATATACTAGGACGTCCGTGTTTTCAATACGAGCCAGTATAAAACACGGATTCCACGGTCGTGATGAATAGCCAAACCCACACCCCTAGACCCCTACGAGAGCGGCAAGCAACCCAACCAATTCTAGAGTTAGGAGTCCCGGACTCGACTCCTCGAGTTGGTCTCCCACTGGACTCCAGAACCCGGTTACTTGTGCTCCCCTAGTGCGGAAAAGTAAATAATATACAAACGGTGACATCTTCCGCAACCTGGAAGTGCCCCAATAAAAGAATATTACATACAAGTTTTTACATGAATGAAAATGAAAAACACTCATCTCACATAAAAAACCCCGGCTATTCAAACACGACGATCCAATATAACATATCCAGTAACACATAACATCACATGTCATCAACGTAAGTAAATATGTCCATCCCAATTGTCGTTGACATATAGCAACGAAACCGGCGATATCACATATTACACTTACGGTCATAGAAAACAAAGTGTAAAACTACAACAGTTGGAATCCACAACCTCATTAGACATCGCATGCCTAATCAAATGAAATACTTAGACATCACATGTCTAACAATTATAAACCCCGCATTTTAGTCTCATTATCGAAAACACTTTTCAATATCAAGTCGGGCTATTCAACAGGATTCCCGACATTCTGATCGAATGCTCGTCGCAAACTTTAGTAGGCAGCCGCACCCCCGATACCGTCGACGAAGTGCACCAAGGCGGAACACCGCTGCCGCAAACACCCGAACGGATGCTTTCGGTGACGGGGTTCTCCTACAGTCACTTGGTCGGGGCTATGGAGCGAGCCTGTCTATTAAGTTTACCCGGCGAGTATCCGCGTACGCTACGTGATTGCGGCGGACTTTTGATCACATCAAAATTCCGTGGCAACCGATCAAGTGAGACTAAAGTGCTATGTTTATAACATTCATTCAGTTATCTCATAACTTATTGTGAATTCCAATTATTGTATCATATTCCGGATAAATAGAAAATGTTAAACTTATCGATCAAACAGTCGAACACCCAAGTTTTCCCGATATAGATCAACACATGAAATAAGTCTAACAACAATCAGTTCGTACCTCAGTACCAACGGTCCAGCCGTAGAAGGGTCAAGCCAACGCCTCACATGTGGCACGCCGTACTGCCCCAAACCCGAAGGTTCAAAGGGCAGTTCAAGACGGTCACATAATCGAGTTAAGGTTTGTTGTCTTCTAGAGGGTCCATCGCGTTACTTGCACTACTTAGAACGTCGTTAAACTACGGAAAAATACAACACTTGGAAATTTCCCGACTGGGGAAAAGTTGGGTATTTATATCCGGTCGAACTTTTTAACATATTCAAAAATTATCTGGAAAGCCACATAGACAAAATCTGATACTCCGATCGAAACACCGAATCCCCAAAACAGCCCCAGAAAATTCAACTCTTGAATAAATATTAAAAATTCCCAGAAAATGCAGCACTGCAAAATAGGAATTACTGTGCAGAAATCAATTGAAGAAGTGACTAGATGGCCGCGGAACCGCCGCACGAGCTATGCTCGTGCCGCGGTTCCGCCGCGCTTTAGAGGAATCGTGCGCACGTGCTTCACAGTAATTCATGAAAAAGCCTGCTGAATTTTCTGCATATTTTTAATGTGGAAAAATCCCAGATTTTAGAAAAAGTCCAGAGAGCATGTTTGGTTTAGGGTTTCGGGTTCGTTCGGGTTTCAAACTTCGTCTACGCATCTCCTAAGGCTCTAGCTAGGCTCTGATACCACTGTAGGGTTCCTAGGCACTCTAATGAGGTCTCACAAGGTATCAACCATGCCATTTTGAATTTTTACGGGTGCCGAGAAACCCTAATACGGATCGTTGGCTAGAAGTTTAGGCGACAAAAGAAACTAGTTTACAACTAAACTAAAAGAACGGAAATACAACCTTTGTAGATCCGGTTCTCCACCTCCATAGCTCCATGATGAAGTCCCTCCGCTGTCCTAATCGGATCCCGGACTCTAGCGTCGGCTTCGTCGGAGAAAAGGGCGGGCTAGGTCGTCGATGTCGATGCCGAAGATGATCTACGTCGAGGCATCATAAGATCAAGCTCCACCTTCAATAAGCCATGAAAACTTGTGAAGGAAACACCCTATACTACTTGGCAAGAGGTAGAGGATGAAGAAATAGGAAGTGGGTTCACTTTAGAATTGGATTTCTCACTTGTTTTCTCAAGTTGCCATTGTAGTAGCAAGCTTTCTTCATGTGATGAAGAAGAAGAAGAAAGAAAAGAATATGATAAGTGTTATTTTCAAAATGGAAAAGAAAATCAATCCTTATCATATTCAAACCATGGTTATGTGTAGAGACTAAACTAGGGTTAGTGGGAATGGTTAGGATTAAGCATGAGACAAAATGGTGACTTAGTCAAAGCTTCATGAAGTTTCAACATACAAACAAACAAAGCCACCATTTTCCCTTTATGCTTTTCATTTTCCAAAAAGAATAAATAAATAAATAAATGAATAAGAAAATGAAAACCCTAACCAATCTACAACCATGGTTTAATCTTCACACAAACCCTAGTGAGCATGTATCATCAAACATGATACAAACTTGTGTACAAAAGTATATCACATATACAATGTGCACAATCCAAGTGAGAAAACCATTTAAAAGTGAACCGATACTAGTTAATGCAAAGTAATATATCAAATATATAATTATACATTAAATCATTAAATCAACACTTGATTTAACGATCCGGTCATATCGCATATGACCGACTAATATCCAATGTATCGATCTATCGAATCAATCATCGATTCGATAACTAGGTTATATCGCTTTCAACCATTCGACACATTCATCGCGAGAATAGAATACGGTATCACATACACGAATCATTCTCGGTCCCGCACATATCTTATATGCGCTCCTATTTCATTTCGCTTGAGCCAGGAAACCTCTGTGTAGGACTCTAAAGACTCGTCAATACGCCGGCAGCAGGTGATGATCATATCAAACACCCACAAGCCGCAAGCGGTCTGCTAAACGTAACGGCCACCCGGGTATTGAGCGATCATAAGATCGACGAGCAAGCCCGCTCACACTCCTGTGAATCCAACCAGTAACACTTACCGTACAGTCCGGTCTGATCGTCTGATATGTCGCATATCTCGTCTAGGGGTGGTAAACGTCAGACCCCAATAGCTCGATAAGTCGTGTCGATATGAGGTCTATAACAATTCGAGAAACTACTGGTAACACTTACCAGTAAATCTCAGCAACCCTGGCCAGGGATTTCCGGTTATAGCCAATCGAACACAGCGCAACATCCACTCCCTATACCGGGAGAGACGAATCCCCTCCTATCGCTCATTGCCTCCATGTGATTCGGGACTGTACCCAAAAACCACCGTTTTGCACGCCCTCTTGGACGTGGTAAGATAGAAATCAAAGCACAGTGGGAACCACACAAGACTCTATGACGATTTCGGGTCAACAGACTACACTGTACCAGTGTCACCAGAGAACTGCCATCTGACGTAAGGTATAATACCATCTGGGAGTTCTCGGCGAGTCCATCCAGTGTATCCAGTCTCCACTGAGCACCCGTATATCAACTCTGATGTCAAACACCAATGGATATGGGATCATCCATCGCCCATCTGTATGGGTCGAGAAGGTATACGCTAGTCTACTCTGGTATATCGATGCCCCATCTCGATACACCCACGACTAGGGACTTTGAAGGATGTCCTTATGGACTACCATGTCCCCACTAGTATGATCCGCATCATAGTCCAGGTAATCAAGTACACATCCTAAGGGCTTTACCAACATGTAACAGAGAGACAATCAGTGTACACGTTAAGGTAAAGAGCAACCAGATAGCATACTATCATGTCGAGCAAGAAAGTCCTCCCTATATATGTCCCAGCATCCACTACAATATACATCATATGTACAGTAATGGCCTCTAGGGCATACATATAACTAACAATCTCCCACTTGCACTAGGGTCATCTGTAGCAGTGGTTGTAGTATCTCATACTCAACCATCCCTTAAAAGTCTCTCTCTGGGAAAAGGCCTTTGTGAGTGGATCCGCTGTGTTGTCCTCTGCGTCTACTCTCCTAACCTCGATCCCTTGGAGATCAAGCATCTCCATGATCAGGTGATACTGCCTTAGAATATGTCTGGATCACTGATGGGACGGACGTTCCTTGGCATAAGCCACAACTCCATTGTCACACAATGGGAGGAACTAAGTTCATCTCATGAACAAATATACATCCAGACTGCCTCTTTGGTAGCATCTTAAGTAGCGATGTATCGAGCCTTTATCGTCTAGTATGCCACGATATTTAGCTTGGAACTCTTCCAACATACCGTCCCTTTACTAAGGATAAAGACAATGCCTGTGACTGACATTCAGTCGTCTATATCACCCTGGAACCCTTCCAGTGATTCTCCCCAGGATCAGTTGATACCATCTCACTACAACTAGTGAGAATCCTAACATCCAATTAGATCTATCTCATAGATCCAAAACCTAGGATTTAGGAGGTATCATTTTGATCCTATATGGAGAATCATTGTGATAAGCGGAGATTGACCGAGCGTAGCATAGGAAACTTCTTCCCTATCAAGAGTATGTCATCCACGTACTCTACGAGGATCATCACCATACTCCCTATTACCCTTTTTGTTTATACAAGGTTCATCTACCATTTTGATGATGTCAAACTCTTTGACTAACACATCAAAACAGATGTTCCAACTCCGCGATACCTGCTTTATCCTATAAAGCATCTTGTACACGTTTCCGCTGCTCCCACTGTCTACGAAGCCCTCTGGCTGTGTACTTATAGACGTTCTCTTCTAAAACATCATTTAGAAAAGCAGTCATGGCACCCAACCGCCAGATATCGTAGTCATGGTATGTAGCCGTGGCAAGTAGGATCTGGATGGACTTAAGCATAGGCACTGGAAAAAGGTTTCATTATTATCCACGCCTGGTCGATGACGAAAACCTTTAACAAGTCTAGCTTTGAAAGTCTCAACTTTTCTAAGTACACCAAGTAATCTTCTCAAGATTTACTTACTCCTGATGGGGATTTAACCCTTCAGATATAGCAACTAAAGTCCATACTTTGTCGGTGTATAAGGATTCCATCTCAGATCACTAAGCATCCAGCCATTCTTACAGAGTCCCACTCCTGATGACCAGCTCGAAACTAGTTGGGTCATCATCTCATGATGCAATCCTCGCTCCCACTGTCATAGAGAAACTGTAGTATCTCTCAGGTGGGTGAGGAACCCTACTAGATCGGCGGAGAGGCTGAGGTTCGTTGGAATCTACTGAATCCTTTGGTTCTACCAAATCATCTTCTGCAGTTTTTATAGCTGGAACATTTCCAGTTCTACATAACAGACCTTGCCTCGAGTTTGTCCGGATTTTGCTTTTAAACATAGGCTGGACAACCCCAAATCTCAACTAACTTGAGAGATGGGCTCTTCCCTTATCATATCAAATATGAAGTGGTAGGCAACTGATTTGATTTGAACCCTTTTTAATAGGTATGCAGCTTCTCAAGTGCATAACTCCTAAAAAGGAAATAGGTAACTCAGTAGTACTCATCATAGAGCACACCATATCATATAGGGTGTGATTGCTCCGCCCCGATATACCATCGTGCTATGGTGTATACGGAGGAGTAATGCTGAGAGAGAATCTCATTCTCCTTTAGAATCATCCAGGAATTCCGTGCTCAAGTATTCTCCTCCTTGATCTCATCAAAGGACATAATACTTATACCCGTATTGGTTCTCTACTTCTAGCTTATATTCTGTGAATATCTCAAAAGGTTCGGACTCATGTTTCAACAGGAACATAGGTCTGAATCTTGAAAGATCATCAGAGAATGTAATGAAGTACAAAGAACCGGTCTTGGCATGTGTAGACAGGGGACCAACATACATCAACATGTATCATCCCAAGAGTTTACATAACTCTTTCTCTGTTTCCAATAAACGGAGCTATGGTCATTTTATCTTTTTGACATGACTGGCGAGTTTCACAAGATGTAAATTCAAACTAATTTAAATATGCATCTTTATATAACTCTAGCTAGTCGGGCCACATTGATCTGACCTAGTCTACAATACCTTAAGAAGGAATCGTTCAATTCCGAACTTTTCCTTTTGTGTGTGTTCCGTATAATAAAGAACTGTAGTTTGATTTAGAACATCAATGCTTTTAGCTAACGTGCCTGAACCGATCAACTTTTGATGTAGGAAATGTTCAAAACATTATCCAACAATACAAAATTTTATCATTTCTTTACTAATAAAGAGATAGATACGATTTTGTATATCAGGTTCGGTATCTAATAACATTCGTTCAGAATCAATGTATTCGTAATACAGGGTGACAGTGACCAACAGACTTGGCTGCAACACTTGCCCCGTTTTCTGTCTCATGAAACTTATCACCCGTTCTCAGTTCTCTACCTTTCTGTAGCTCTATGTAACAGATTACATATCTGGGATCCTGATCTGGTATCAAATACCCAGGACGCAGAGGATACTGAGAAACAGTTCTTTGTAATGAACACACCCGAAGATGATGCATCAGCATGCACTCTCTTCGTTTGGGCGGCACGGGAAATCTGGTATTCCCCAATTTTCTGCTCTGTCTTATAACAATTATAAGTTGGAGCGGGACCAACGTTCCCCAGCTCAGTATAACAAGCGGGTTCGGTCAATATTCCGTATTATTATCTTGATTAAGGCGTGATATGTTCGCTACCTGGAGAGAGAGAGAGAAGAAAACACTCAGCGTGCGCTCTTGCAAGAATAGATTGGTTATTATTTTATCTAATCAGGATGGCTCCCACTGCTTTTTATCAAATCTTCCTTCAAACCCTAAAAGGAAACACTAGCCGGGATTAATTACACACTACAAGTTCGCCAATCTTTCAGCCAGGCCAGTGTCGGTACTTTGAGGGAGGTCCCCCGTGCTTTCGCACGAACCTAATTACAGTAAACCTCGTTTTCCCTGAGGCGTAACCCCGTTGACACCTTTCTAGACACCTACTTGATCGGCTAATTGTAATGTGTAAAACATCTCCCAGGAGTAACTCTTACTCGCAGCGGGTATCGGGATCCAACTATCTCATAGAAGGTATGCAATCTTATTGCAAATTTCAACACTTGAAATTCCCGATAATATTTTGCCCCTAGTGTTCTATGACCTTGACGAATGCCAAACAACCCATAGTCCACTAGTCAAGTTCAACCCGTACATTTCTTGATTGAATTAAACCCACCCGCACGACCCTTGACGAATGCCAAACAACGCCGTACGAATACCCTAATCCAATCGCATCATATGCTCAAGCAGATAAATACTAGTTAGCTACCGTACACTACGCCTTGACGAATGCCAAACTACGGCAGCACGAATACTTACTAGTACATATCTGAAATGACGGAGGGCTACGACAGGTTTTTCTGAAAACCTATTGCGTAATGAACTTGATATCGTTGTAGAATCAAATGATTTTAAAATAGAGTGCTTTTGAGGCTTTTCTAGTTTTGCTAAAGGAGTCACTCCCGGTGAAGGGATCGTCGGTCCTTTCCTCTTCGAATGAGGTGCGGGATATATCATATATATCACTATGCAAAGCAGAACTCTTAAAAGCTATCAAAAGACAAACCGAGTGTGTAGCATCTGCCAGTTATTGCTAAAGGAGTCACTCCCGATGAAGGGATCTCGGTCCTTTCCTCATCGAATAAGGTGCAGGATATATCACATATACTGCTGTGCAAAGCAAGAACTGTAGCTACCAGTTGTATTTTGAAATTCGATTCTACAACATCTTAGGTTTCTTTTATTTCATTAATCATATTAATGAAGTCCCATCATTTAATTACCTAAACATCACAAATAAATACGACGTACACTTATGCCATCCGCATTCGCCTCGATGTCCCCTCGTGCACCGTTAGGTTAGGTAACTAACGGCAGAGCGGGGCAGGGCTAGCGCGGGTGTAAAACATAAGTAACGCCTATATAATATATCATATATACTATATACAGTATCCATCACAGAACATATCACATGATCACATCATAGATATCGCAGCAGAAGAATCATATGAAATATTGGATATACTAGGACGTCCGTGTTTTCAATACGAGCCAGTATAAAACACGGATTCCACGGTCGTGATGAATAGCCAAACCCACACCCCTAGACCCCTACGAGAGCGGCAAGCAACCCTACCAATTCTAGAGTTAGGAGTCCCGGACTCGACTCCTCGAGTTGGTCTCCCACTGGACTCCAGAACCCGGTTACTTGTGCTCCCCTCCTTGGGTCTATCCTAGTGCGGAAAAGTAAATAATATACAAACGGTGACATCTTCCGCAACCTGGAAGTGCCCCAATAAAAGAATATTACATACAAGTTTTTACATGAATGAAAATGAAAAACACTCATCTCACATAAAAAAACCCGGCTATTCAAACACGACGATCCAATATAACATATCCAGCAACACATAACATCACATGTCATCAACGTAAGTAAATATGTCCATCCCAATTGTCGTTGACATATAGCAACGAAACCGGCGATATCACATATTACACTTACGGTCACAGAGAAGAAAGTGTAAAACTACAACAGTTGGAATCCACAACCTCATTAGACATCGCATGCCTAATCAAATGAAATACTTAGACATCACATGCCTAACAATTATAAACCCCGCATTTTAGTCTCATTATCGAAAACACTTTTCAATATCAAGTCGGGCTATTCAACAGGATTCCCGACATTCTGATCGAATGCTCGTCGCAAACTTTAGTAGGCGGCCGCACCCCCGATACCGTCGACGAAGTGCACCAAGGCGGAACACCGCTACCGCAAACACCCGAACGGATGCTTTCGGCGACGGGGTTCTCCTACAGTCACTTGGTCGGGGCTATGGAGCGAGGCTGTCTAATAAGTTTACCCGGCGAGTATCCACGTACGCTACGTGATTGCGGCGGACTTTTGATCATATCAAAATTCCGTGGCAACCGATCAAGTGAGACTAAAGTGCTATGTTTATAACATTCATTCAGTTATCTCATAACTTATTGTGAATTCCAATTATTGTATCACATTCCGGATAAATAGAAAATGTTAAACTTTTCGATCAAACAGTCGAACACCTAAGTTTTCCCGATATAGACCAACACATGAAATAAGTCTAACAACATTCAGTTCGTGCCTCAGTACCAACGGTCTAGCCGTAGAAGGGTCAAGCCAACGCCTCACATGTGGCACGTCGTACTGCCCCAAACCCGGAGGTTCAAAGGGCAGTTCAAGACGGTCACATAATCGAGTTAAGGTTTGTTGTCTTCTAGAGGGTCCATCGCGTTACTTGCACTACTTAGAACGTCGTTAAACTACGGAAAAATCTAACACTTGGAAATTTCCCGACAGGGGAAAAGTTGGGTATTTATATCCGGTCGAACTTTTTAACATATTCAAAAATTATCTGGAAAGCCACATAGACAAAATCTGATACTCCGATCGAAACACCGAATCCCCAAAACAGCCCCAGAAAATTCAACTCTTGAATAAATATTAAAAATTCCCAGAAAATCCAGCACTGCAAAATAGGAATTACTGTGCAGAAATCAATTGAAGAAGTGACTAGATGGCCGCGGAACCGCCGCACGAGCCATGCTCGTGCCGCGGTTCCGCCGCGCTTTAGAGGAATTATGCGCACGTGCTTCACAGTAATTCATGAAAAAGCCTGCTGAATTTTCTGCATATTTTTAATGTGGAAAAATCCCAGATTTTAGAAAAAGTCCAGAGAGCATGTTTGGTTTAGGGTTTCGGGTTCGTTCGGGTTTCAAACTTCGTCTACGCATCGCCTAAGGCTCTAGCTAGGCTCTGATACCACTGTAGGGTTCCTAGGCACTCTAATGAGGTCTCACAAGGCATCAACCATGCCAATTTCAATTTTTACGGGTGCCGAGAAACCCTAATACGGATCGTTGGCTAGAAGTTTAGGCGACAAAAGAAACTAGTTTACAACTAAACTAAAAGAACGGAAATACAACCTTTTTAGATCCGGTTCTCCACCTCCATAGCTCCATGATGAAGTCCCTCCGCTGTCCTAATCGGATCCCGGACTCTAGCGTCGGCTTCGTCGGAGAAAAGGGCGGGCTAGGTCGTCGATGTCGATGCCGAAGATGATCTACGTCGAGGCATCATAAGATCAAGCTCCACCTTCACCAAGCCATGAAAACTTGTGAAGGAAACACCCTATACTACTTGGCAAGAGGTAGAGGATGAAGAAATAGGAAGTGGGGTCACTTTAGAATTGGATTTCTCACTTGTTTTCTCCAGTTGCCATTGTAGTAGCAAGCTTTCTTCATGTGATGAAGAAGAAGAAGAAAGAAAAGAATATGATAAGTGTTATTTTCAAAATGGAAAAGAAAATCAATCCTTATCATATTCAAACCATGGTTATGTGAAGAGACTAAACTAGGGTTAGTTGGAATGGTTAGGGTTAAGTATGAGACAAAATGGTGACTTAGTCAAAGCTTCATGAAGTTTCAACATACAAACAACAAAGCCACCATTTTCCCTTTATGCTTTTCATTTTCCAAAAAGAATAAATAAATAAATAAATGAATAAGAAAATGAAAACCCTAACCAATCTACAACCATGGTTTAATCTTCACACAAACCCTAGTGAGCATGTATCATCAAACATGATACAAACTTGTGTACAAAAGTATATCACATATACAATGTGCACAATCCAAGTGAGAAAACCATTTAAAAGTGAACCGATACTAGTTAATGCAAAGTAATATATCAAATATATAATTATACATTAAATCATTAAATCAAATCAACACTTGATTTAACGATCCGGTCATATCGCATATGACCGACTAATATCCAATGTATCGATCTATCGAATCAATCCTCGATTCGATAACTAGGTTATATCGTATACAACCATTCGACACATTCATCGCTAGAATAGAATACGGTATCACATACACGAATCATTCTCGGTCCCGCACATATCTTATATGCGCTCCTATTTCATTTCGCTTGAGCCAGGAAACCTCTGTGTAGGACTCTAAAGACTCGTCAATACGCCGGCAGCAGGTGATGATCATATCAAACACCCACAAGCCGTAAGCGGTCTGCTAAACGTAACGGCCACCCGGGTATTGAGCGATCAGATGATCGACGAGCAAGCCCGCTCACACTCCTGTGAATCCAACCAGTAACACTTACCGTACAGTCCGGTCTGATCGTCTGATATGTCGCATATCTCGTCTAGGGGTGGTAAACGTCAGACCCCAATAGCTCGATAAGTCGTGTCGATATGAGGTCTATAACAATTCGAGAAACTACTGGTAACACTTACCAGTACATCTCAGCAACCCTGGCCAGGGATTTCCGGTTATAGCCAATCGAATACAGCGCAACATCCACTCCCTATACCGAGAGAGACGAATCCCCTCCTATCGCTCATTGCCTCCATGTGATTCGGGACTGTACCCAAAAACCACCGTTTTGTACGCCCTCTTGGACGTGGTAAGATGGAAATCAAAGCACAGTGGGAGCCACACAAGACTCTATGACGATTTCGGGTCAACAGACTACTCTGTACCAGTGTCACCAGAGAACTGCCATCTGACGTAAGGTACAATACCATCTGGGAGTTCTCGGCGAGTCCGTCCAGTGTACCCAGTCTCCACTGAGCACCCGTATATCAACTCTGATGTCAAACACCAATGGATATGGGATCATCCATCGCCCATCTGTATGGGTCGAGAAGGTATACGCTAGTCTACTCTGGTATATCGATGCCCCATCTCGATACACCCACGACTAGGGACTTTGAAGGATGTACTTATGGACTACCATGTCCCCACTAGTATGATCCGCATCATAGTCCAGGTAATCAAGTACACATCCTAAGGGCTTTACCAACATGTAACAGAGAGACAATCAGTGTACACGTTAAGGTAAAGAGCAACCAGATAGCATACTATCATGTCGAGCATGAAAGTCCACCCTATATATGTCCCAGCATCCACTACAATATACATCATATGTACAGTAATGGCCTCTAGGGCATACATATAACTAACAGTTACGTGGAACGCGGATAACGTTACTCTTTGACCCCACGGAAAACGTCCAGAGCGGATCCTGGTCCTTGCAGAGCACGGCAGTGAACCCGTGTGAAGCATCCAGAGCGGAGCCTAGTCCTCGCCGAGCACGGCAGTGAACCCGTGTGAAGCATCTAGTGCAAAATTCCTGGTTACGTGGAACGCGGATAACGTCACTCTTTGACCCCGTGGAAGACGTCCAGAGCGGATCCTGCTCCTCGCAGAGCACGGCAGTGAACCCGTGTGAAGCATCCAGAGCGGAGCCTAGTCCTCGCCGAGCACGGCAGTGAACCCGTGTGAAGCATCTAGTGCAAAATTCCTGGTTACGTGGAATGTGGATAACGTCACTCTTTGACCCCACGGAAAACGCCCAGAGCGGAGCCTGGTCCTCGCCAAGCACGGCAGTGAACCCGTGTGAAGCATCCAGAGAAAATACCGGACCGTGGAGTCCTTAAAATCCACGGACTATGATGTCCTTAACCTCGACCGCGATGTCTTAAAACTAACGATCAACTACCCCGATTCCCTACGGATTCTGCCTTGGTTTAAGGGTACATCTCTTCACTCCTTTGATACCTGGCGTTGTAATTCCTCAACGTCTTCAAAGAGGTGACGGGTCCCTGCAACCAAACATCGGACTGTGGAGTCCTTAAATCCACGGACTATGAGGTCCTTAACCTTGACCGTGATGTCTTAAAACTAACATCGGACTGTGGAGTCCCTAAATCCAGGAACTATGAGGTCCTTAACCTTGACCGTGATGTCTTAAAACTAACATCGGACTGTGGAGCCCTTAAATCCACGGACTATGAGGTCCTTAATCTTGACCGCGACGTCTTTAAACTACGATACCTGGAGCAGCCCCCTGGCCCCATGAAACACGGGCAAGGGCGACCACATCCAGCACTTGCAGGCCTCACGACCTGTAAGGAAGAAAACTCTCTTGTGAGATCCTTACGACTCTCAAGGGAAAACCCGCTTAAGAATCTTCATGATTCTTAAGAAGGACTTACACCTATGGGATCCTCTCGACCTGTAGGGAGAAAAACTCTTTATGAGACTCTCGTGGCTCATAAAATACAAAAGTCTTAGGAGGCAGATCTTAACCCTGAATCCTAAGCCATCGCTGTCCTACAAGGAGATCAAGATAGAATATCCGCAGAATACATTCAATAAAAAGGGGACACACCATTGAAAAGAAAAATGTATCTTTTATACATAAACCAAACTGGATACAAAGTACAATTCATGAAAGAAACAAAAAAGAAAGATACTCTCATTCATGAGTATGTACAAAAAAGGGGAAAAGATACAAGTCCTCAAGCCGGCGGGCGATGCAGTAATTTTACCAGCTCATCGTTCTGTTGCTGAGCCACGGCTTCATGACGCAAGATCTCCAGAAGACGAGCCTCCGCCTGAGCTTGCTGAGCCTGATACGAAGCAAGCCGAGCTTTGAGCTCTTTCTCGGTAACTTTATAAGCCTCGACCCTTTCACGAGTGAACGTGGCAGCTTTATCGAGAGCCACCACCTCTTTTATGGACTCCTGGAGCACCCGCCAGAGTTCGTATGCTTTGTTGGCCTTGGATGTGAGGCTGGCCTGAAGCTCGCTCAGCGCCTTAGAAGCCAATTCCCTCTCCGAGAATTTGCGGCCAAGCCTCTTCTCGCATGATGTCATGTTGGCCGCACATCGTGCTATCAGACCCCGCAACTCCGCTTTCGCAGCCACGGCTTCAAGAACATTCAAGAGCGTGCAAACAAGTCTCCACCTTCCTACAGAACTCCACCCAGACCCGCACCACATCCTCGCTATGATAGGTGGCGAGAAAAGGAAGAGAGCCGTTAGCTTCAGCGGCAAACGCTTCGGCTGTGGTCGCGCTACCAGCACGGAGCTCCTCGACGAAAGATGATAGGGAGACAAGGCTCAATTGGGCCAAGCGTTCTGAAGCCCGCAAAGCATAAGGGCCGGGCGGCATCACGATGCGCGATCCCAACGCCATGGAGACTGGCAGGGCTGTTCAAATTTGACAAATGTTAGTAAAATTCTTGAGCACAGAACGAACGAGATTATAATAAAATGTCACTCACCGACAGTCATGCAAGTAGGAGCCGAAGGTTCCCCTGGCCCTTCAACGACCTCAACCTCATCGTCAGCCTCCAAAACTATAAGAAACATCGACGTCATTTCGCAAGATAGTAACAATGCTGTGGTAAAAGAAAAGATGGCGAATGACGCTAACCTTTCCCAGAGGAAAGGACAATACGCTGAGGGGAGATCGCCTGCGGAGCTGCCATCTCCAATAAACGTTGAAATGACTGTCGAGGCGACAGATCAACGATAGTGGCCGCCAAACCGCGCAATTCTGAGGAAGATAAAAAAGTTTATACTACGAAAGGGTTGCTAATTTAAAACGCAGAGGGTTACCTTCAACGCTCCTCCCATTCTGAGCCGGGGGGGATAGCAGCTTCAACGGTCTCCGCCGTAACATCAGGATTCAACAAAGGAAGAGTAGTCCCGACTACTTCTCTTCCAGCCTCTGAGCCGTCCTCAGTAAGGGTCATTGGGGCGGCGACCTCCAAAGGAACTTCCCCCAAAGGGGCAAGCGCTCCCTGATCAAGAACCGCCGCTGGAGGCTCTATCATGAGAGGAACAGACTCATCAGCCCCTTCCACATCAAGCAAGGCCTCATTGAGAATTCCGGCGGGCTTTAGCTTTAATGGGCCCGTAGAGAGCTCCCCCAGTGTCGAAGATTCTGCACGATTCGAATAAGAATATATGCACGGGCATAAATAATCGGAAAGACTACAAAAGAAGCACAACATACCTATACGCAAAGAAGCCCTCAATATGGCTTCTTCAAGCCGCTGCTCCTTCTTAAGGAGGTGGGCTCGCCGGGGTTCAAGGGTAGACTCATGACCACCGGTCCATTAAGAAAGTGCGTCAGCTGCGTCTTCTGAAGCGGCCTGCTTCAAAGCCCTTTCCCCCCATTCCTCCAAAGGACCGATAAATCGCCGCCGAATCCACGAAGGGTCTTCGTAAAAAATTACAGCGGGATAAGACTTCTTCGGAACCTTGGCGTTATGAGACGCGTCTTTTGAACGCCGTATGGCCTCAGCCAACTGTGCGGCCTCCTCATCAGCCGAACTCGGGAAGAGAAGTCCAGCGTCTGACTCTTGCAGGGCCAATGGTTCATCTTCAAGAATAGGCTCAGACTCCGCCAAAGAATCGAGCAGGTTGGTGGCCGCTTTCCTCCGCCGTTTAGACCCATAGCCGGTCGCCGAGGATGACCGTTTCCTCCCCCGCGAAGCCTTAGGGCGGCGCTGACCCACATCGCCTACGACGCCCTCATCTCTATTACCCTCGTCTGGTGCTACGACCGAGGATGACACTGTCTTTGTCAATGCCACGGGGGGCGGTGCTGCCACAGGCGGCGGTGCTACTACTGGGGCCCTTCCACCTCGCGAGCGGGAACCCAGGGGCATACCAGCTGTTGGAGTAAGGTTTACCTCCGATTCTCCTGAGATGAGCGCGGTGCCGGTATCCTTTAGAAGAAAGCGGACCGGAGCCCTCGGTCGCAGCTTAGCTCCTGGAACCAGAGGAGGGGCATCATGGCCAAGAAGCACCCTCATTTCCTTAAGAATGATTGGGCTGACCCGATGAAGATACCAACCCGTAAACGCGCCCACGCACCGGGGCAGGTATTCAGCTTCAGGGACCATGAAGTGGGAGTCGGTGTTTAGCCTCATGAAATGATGAGCGGCATCGCGAACGGCATCGACCGAAGGGATCGGGGCGACTATGAAAGCCTCGAAAGGAACACCCTGATCGTATCCAAGTTGTCGGGCAAATCGATGCGGATTGTACCGCATGAAAAGAGCTGCACTGTCCTGGCGAAACACCAAGTAGCCCGGTTTAATTGTATACAAGTGCGCGGCCTCCCGGGGCTTCAAAGAAGGTGCGTTGCCTTTTGACAGATCCCAGAGTTGTTGAACTGGACCTGAGGGAGTAGACAAGACCCGATCATTAAAAACCATCCCGCCAGCGGCAGCGTAAGGAGAAATCAGCACCCGAATAGCCCCGAATTGAGTCGGGTCAGCAGCAGAAGCACCCACCAGTCGCATAAGTCGCGGGAAGGGATAGGCGTCGTAAAACGCGGGCCTCTGATGCATAGCGAAAGCCCCCAGCACATGCATTTCGACCCAGGACGTGAAATAATGAAGCGAAAAGTTCACTACATCTACGCCGGATGTAGAGGTATTAGCTGCGATGCCTAACCCATGATAAAGGTGCGCCAAGGCCGGGATGCCGATGGCCAACCGCGTCTCCTCAGCTATACAATGAGCCGGGTAGATAACCGAAGCCCTCATAAAACGACGATGCATGGGGATGACAAACCAACTAAGTCAGACACTGACAAACCCCACGAAGAACGTCTCCTCGTCAATACCGGGTGCTGCAATGGACTCAAAAGACACCGGCGACATGATGGGGATATAGTATTGAGGTAGATCCGATTCGGTGGTCGGCAGCTTCTTCGGACCAAACCCAAAGGGGTCTCTAATGTTGGCAAACTTCGGAGCTGTCTTCGACACGACCTCCTCGCGAAGGAAACAAGCAATGAAGCTCTTGAAAGTAACACCCTGCTCTTCGGATTCGGTGAACAATCTGTCGAAGATACCTAGCGCCCTGATCAAACTGGGACGCTTGTGGCGAATGGCGTTCTCAACAGACAAACCGTCAGCCGGTGCAGACTCGGGCTCAAAGACATACTCGTCAGGAGGCAACAACTCCTCATACAGTGCACCCCTGATTGGCAATCCCGAGATGTCATAAAATTCGGCTAGAGAGATCGAGACCTCGCGATCTCCTAGAATGAAAGTGTTGGTGGGAAGATTCCATTGGTTTAAAAACGCCTTGACCCACCAGACATGCGGAGACTTATAATGAAAGAGTGATGCGTATATTGCCTGATAAAGCCCGACTTTCTGCAACCGCGCACGATGGGCAGAAAGGATGTAGCGAGCCCAGAGAAGGTAGCCCGTAGGGTGCCGAGGAGTAAGCCCTATCTTATAAATTTGCCCCCACGGGTGGGCCTCACCCTGGCAGATACGCCACCCCAAGATGTCTATGGCCGGGATCGGATGGTTCGGAATACCGGTCGTCGAAGGCTCGAGCCTCCCCGTTGGAGTCCAGTTGGGCATTTCCACAGCAAAAACCATCCTCGGAGGATCCATCGGTAAGAATAGAAAAGTGGGCTCCGTCGGTACCGCGCAAAGAAAACTCCGGCGACCCTGAATAATCTGACTATACCAAGATCCCCATTGAAGAAGGTTGGTACAATTCGGGTCATAGGCCCGGATCATCGCCATCGCTTCCTCATCAGATAGCGACTGAGGAAAAGCAGCCTCCGAGCGAGAAAAGGGAAAGCACGGAACAGAAGCCATCGCACCTGAAATCCAATAAAAGGAGACCGTTAATGTAGGGTTCCTAGGCACGCTAATGAGGTCTCACAAGGCATCAACCATGCCAATTTCAAAAATACGGTGCCGAGAAACCCTAATACGGATCGTTGACTAGAAGTTTAGGCGAAAAAGAAACTAGTTAACAACTTAACTAAATGGTAAACGGAAATACAACCTTTGTAGATCCGGTTCTCTACCTCCGTGGCTCCGTGATGAAGTCTCCTCGCTGTACAAATCGGATCTTGGGCTCTAGCTGTCACGACCCGAAAGTACGGAACGTGACCGGCACTTAGATTACGAAGCGTCTAGAGGCGCCACGTGACCTAAGTAAGCCGAAGCCCAGAAATCTAAACCATAAAAGAAGAAAAAGAAGAAAAGAAAAGAAAACAAGTATAAAAACATCAGCAAATTTTACCAAAAATTTCGGCAGAGTCTCCTCTGTAAAAACTGGCCCCCAAACGGGTACAACAAGTATAATATACATAAACAATAAAAAAGCATCCCCAAACGGAAGCTAGCATCAACGCCAACAGGCGGAAACAACCACAACAAGCACAATAATATACAACGCCAATAGGCGAGGTTCAAAACTCAAAAGAAAACAAAACCACCAGATTAGAATAATACATGCGCGACTCTAAGGTCGAAATAGAAGACTGGTCCAATAAACTTATCAAGTAATACAAATATGGTTGATGGAGCTTACTAGATACAAATGAATGAATAAAAGTACAATGGTGGTTCGGATACAAGTGAACCAACCTACCGTGCAAATCACCCTGAAAGAATAGATGTGCCAGCAAGCTGCCAGAGAAACCTGTACACCGAACCTGTAAAGAATTTGGCACAACGGGGGTGAGTTGCCAACTCGTGAGTAGAAGACATCTACGAAAAGAAATCGAATGCACGACGCTATCCTAGGTCATGATAATACACTACTAAGTCCCAATCATTTAGTAATAGCAGGGTAATACTACGTGTAAGTGCAGATACTCCGTGCTCGTGTCAGTACCTCACATAGTACTATGTTATATGAATGGATATGCATGCACCATGAATGTAAAATAAGAAATCCTGAAATCCAGGTATATCTGTATAAGAAATCTTTGGCTGTTATCATAGTAAAATGTGTATAAGAATCTGAAATCTCAACAATGAAATCCATGGAAATCCGAGTCAAGCATCGACACAAATATGTAAATCTCAAGTCTCAATATGTCGGGCTCCGTCAGTCCGGATCGGCCCATATCATCAAATCCCACGACAACGGTCGATATCCTCCGGATATCCGCCGCGCCAGACATCACCGGTAGGTAGTCTTCCCCTGCCAGGCTCATCGTCTACAACTCGATCTTCTTGCCCCGGGGTACCATACCGGGCCCACCATGTACTCGAGACGGTTCATCCACTCCTCGAATCGGGTCTCGAAATCCAACAGAAAACATGAAATCTCATGGTGGACGACACATACATCACGAGAAAACCGCATCTTATGTTTTTAAAAAGAGAGGAGGAGGAGAGAGAGAAGTGTTTACATATTCTTGCGGTTTTCCCCAAAATCCAGAAATCTCATAGAAATCCAAATCTCAAAATCATGAGTAACTATATGATAAGTGTCGGCATATGCCCATAATACTGCATGATAACATGAAAATATGAATGCATGAATGTCTAAGCAATTAATATCATGTCTGTACTAATGTCAGAGAATAATCACAATATTATATATGTCTAGTTGTTAACTGATTCCATCCATAAAAGACAATATGATCTAAAGTGTACGTGACATAGCAATTACCGATGATGATGTGTGTGAGCCGGCAAATAAGTGTGCGTGGAATATGCGCATCATCGGCAATAGTGCCGGTGTCCTAACAGGTAAAGTTTATACTGATTATAGCAACATATAAAAGAACATGCACCATGATGATTACAGTATGAATGTAAATACAGGTGTGCATTATCCACTCCTCTGCGAGGTACGAGTACAACTACCACTATGTGAGTCGAACCTAAACCAGTGTCCATCTAACATCCTAAGGAACTAAACCTAATAGACTAGTCAGTAAGAAACTAGAGTCTACCTAAGGTCTGAATCAATATCTCTAATAGTCGGCGTGTAAGTCCATGCTACCTCTCCCGGTACTTTCGGGAATGCGGAATTTGGTAAAAAACGATTTTTACGGAGGTGGTAACATGGACCTAAAACCCGGATCTTGGTTAAACATCTATCTAGCAACCTAACTACGAGTTTCTAGCTACTCGGTTAGGGGGTTATACTTTGCTTGTCTTGAACTCCTTCGTCTTCAAGCTCCGATGGTGGTCCGGATTGGCTTCTTCCCGTCGTCTCCGTACGCCGAAGATAGATCCACCTGAAAGCTCCAACCTTTGGCTCCTTCTTCGTTCTTTGAAGAAACTAGTTCACTCGGTTTGCTAAACCTTGTGAACTAGAATGAGTAGAGAAGAATTTGTGTGGGATTTTATCTATGGTTCCTGATTCTCAACTCATGAGACAAGAGAACCATAGATTAAAGAGAGGGAAAAAGAGCAAGAGGGTGAGAGAAAAACAAGAGAGCTCAAGAACAAGAGAGAGAATGAGCAAGAAAGAATGAGCAACTCTTTTGTCTCTCACCCTCTCATAATCCAAAGTCATGATAACTCATCATACTAAAAAAGTCTTATGTGATGGTTGAAGTAACCATAACCATATCATTTCATGCACTCATTTTACACAAATGAGCAAGCAAACAAAAGTCTTTGCCATGAAATGATGGCTATGGTTATCATGATGGTCAACTAGTCAAGCCTAGTCAACCGGTCAACAAAGTCAACAAGTCAACAAAAGTCAACAAAGTCAATAAGTCAACAACCATGTCACCATAATACTTAATTAATATAATAGTTAATCACATATCATATTCTCATTAGGGTTGAACAAAAAGTCAAATAGTCAACGGTCAACTGTCAACAACCCTAATGAGAATCCGCTGCCTCTGTCTCCCTGTCAACTGTGCATACGCACCCGCATCCGCGTTCCGAGGAACACGAATGCACACTGGATAAATCAAATCCCAAAAGGTACACTAGGATCTGGCTTAAATCAAAGCCCGCTAGTGTAAACTGTCCGGACACTGTACGTGCACAAGTGCACGGATGTGACCGAACCCTGTCGCAAAACCATGCGACCTGTCGCAATACCATGCGACCTCTACTCTTTTGCCTAAAGGCGAAAAGCTTTCTGTGTGGGACTCTAAAGACTCGACACTACGCTGGCAGTGGGTTTAACCACAGACCGCAAGCGGCACTAGCTGTGCGTAACGGTCCCCAGGTAGTGCCGATAAGAAGACCGACGAGGCGAAACCCATCTGAACTCCTACTGAGCCTGAGTGTGACATTCTCCGTACAGTCCGGTCTGTTCGTCTGATACATCGCATGGCGGGCCTAGGGGGCGGTAAACGTCAGTCCCCCAATAGCGGTATAAGTCGTGCCGGAGCGAAACCCAAAACACCCTGAGATAACACTGGAAACCTACCAGTATATCTCGTTTTCCCTGGCCAGGGACTACTCGTGTAACGGCTCTCCTAGACACAGCGCGATGTCAACCCCCAATACCGGGAGAGACGAATCCTGTCTAACCGTCACTGCCTCCAAGTGCTTCGGGACTGCACCCAACCACTACCTGTTTGCACGACTCCTTTGAGCCATGGTAGGGTAGTGATCAAAGTACAGTGGGAACACACTCGAGGCGAAGTGACAGTGTCAAGTCAGCGGACTAAGCTGTACTCATGTCACCTGGGAACTGATAACTGACGATAGGCATAATACCAACTAGTCAGTTCCCGACGAGTCCTGTCCAGTGTACCCGTAACCTAACGAGCACCCGCATACTATCTCAAGTACGACGTACTGACGGCTGTGGGACAGACCGTCTCCCACACTGGGATGAGAAGCGCATGCGCTGGTCTACTCCGGAGTATCGATGCCCTGTCTCGATAGTCCTGCGACCAGGGACCTACATAAGGATGTGCTTATAGATTACCCAGCCCCACTAGTGTGACGGCCATCACATCGCTGGCAATCAAGCAAAGATCCTAAGGGCTCCACTAATGTGTATAGGCGATATACAGAAATAAACACATGTACACATTGAAGTAGAAACAAACCAAGTAGCATACTACTATTTTGAGCAAGATTGTATATACAAGGTTTATATCCCAAGCTTCCATTAAGTAATATACAAACTAGTATGATACAGTAATGGCCTCTAGGGCATATACACTAACAATCTCCCACTTGCACTAAGGCCATGTACTGGCGTATCGAAGACCTATCATCTCGATCAGCCGCTCGAACTGAGTCTGGGGCAGGGCCTTGGTGAATGGATCTGCAGTGTTATCTTCTGAAGCGACTCTCTGAACCTCGATCTCCTGGCGATCCACGATCGCCCTGATCAGGTGATACCGCCTCAAGATGTGCCTGGATCTCTGATGGGACCTGGGTTCCTTCGCTAAAGCTATAGCCCCTTTGTTGTCGCAATACAGAGGTATTGGATCAACAATGGACGGAACCACCTGAAGTTCTTTCAAGAACTTCCTCATCCAGACAGCTTCTTTTGCGGCATCAGATGCAGCGATGTATTCCGCTTCCATCGTCGAGTCCGCAACGGTTTCTTGTTTGGAACTCTTCCAACACACCGCCCCTCCATTGAGGGTAAAGACAAAACCCGACATGGACTTGGAATCATCCTTGTCACTCTGGAAGCTGGAGTCAGCAAAGGCTTCGATCTGGAGGTCTTTTCCGCCATACACCAAGAACATCTCCTTAGTCCTTCTCAGGTACTTGAGAATGTTCTTTACCGCTATCCAGTGTTTCTCCCCAGGGTTTGACTGATACCGGCTTACCACACTCAGTGCATAAGCTACATCCGGTCTGGTACACAACATCGCATACATTATAGAGCCTACCGCAGAAGCGTAGGGTATAATAGACATGCGATCCCTCTCCAAATCAGTCTTGGGAGACATCTCTTTAGAGAGGGTGATCCCGTGACAAGCCGGTAGGTTACCACGCTTGGAATCTTCCATACTGAATCTCTTCAGTATAGTGTCGATGTACCTGGACTGTGAAAGTCCTAATATCCTCTTGGATCTGTCACGGTAGATCCGGATACCCAGAATGTACGAGGCATCACCCAGGTCTTTCATGGAGAACCTGTGTGACAAGAACCCCTTGACAGATTGTAGCATAGGAATGTCATTTCCTATTAAGAGAATGTCATCCACGTATAAAACGAGGAATACTACAGTTCTCGCTACAAATCTACTATAGATGCATGGTTCATCTGGATTTTTGATAAAGCCAAATTCTTTGACCGTCTCATCAAAGCAGATGTTCCAACTCCGCAATGCCTGCTTTAGTCCATAGATGGACTTAAGTAACTTGCACACCTTTCCGCTGCTCCCACTCTGAATGAAACCCTCTGGCTGGTCCATATAGACACATTCCTCTAAATTTCCATTTAGAAAAGCTGTCTTTACGTCCATTTGCCAGATCTCATAATCGTGGAAGGAAGCAATGGCAAGAAGGATCCGAATGGATTTCAGCATGGCTACTGGAGAAAAGGTTTCGTCATAGTCCAAGCCAGGTCTTTGACGAAAACCCTTTGCTACCAGCCTAGCTTTATAGGTCTCAACCTGTCCATCTACACCAATCTTCCTTTTGAAGATCCACTTGCATCCTACGGGTTTTACCCCGTCTGGAGCAATGTCCAACGTCCATACCTTGTTGGTGTACATGGACTCCATTTCGGTCCGCATTGCATCCAGCCATTTCACTGAGTCAACGCTCTGAACGGCCTGCTGGAAGCTAGTAGGCTCATCATAATCTATGATGCAATCCTCTCTATCCCCGTCTATGAGAAAACCGTAGTATCTCTCGGGCGGATGAGACTGCCTACTACTCCTGCGGAGCGGCGTAGGAATGTCCTGTTCTGTTGAACCCTCTGGTTCCACTAAGCTTTCAGTAACAGTCTGTGGTTCTGGAACTTCTTCCAGTTCTATTGTGCTCCCACTTATCTGGGTTTCCAAAAACTCAGTTTCCAAGAAGCGGGCATGCTGAGAAACAAAAACCTTTTGTTCCTCAGCGGAATAGAAAAGATACCCCCTGGAGTTCCTTGGGTATCCCACAAACTTACACTGTACTGAACGTGCCTCAAGCTTGTCCGCATGCTGCTTTTTTATAAAAGCTGGACATCCCCATACCTTAAGATACTTAAGACAGGGTTTCTTTCCAATCCACATCTCATATGGGGTGGTAGGCACAGTCTTGGTGGGAGCCTTGTTCAAGAGATACGCAGCTGCTTCTAGTGCATATCCCCAGAATGATCGCGGTAACTCAGCGTTACTCATCATGGACCGAACCATATCCAATAGGGTTCGGTTCCGTCTCTCCGATACACCGTTATGTTGCGGGGTGTATGAAGGAGTAAGCTGAGAGAGAATTCCGTTCTCTTTTAAATAGTCCAGGAACTCGGCACTTAAGTATTCTCCACCTCGATCCGATCTTAGAATCTTAATACTTTTGCCGGTCTGTTTTTCTACTTCATTCTTATACTCCTGGAATTTTCCAAAGGCTTCGGACTTATGCTTCATTAAGAAGACATAACCGTACCTTGAGAAGTCATCCGTAAAAGTAATGAAGTAAGAATAACCGCTTCGCGCATGTGTAGACATTGGACCGCACACGTCACTGTGTACGAGTCCCAAGAGCTCGCTCGCTCTTACTCCACGTCTAGTAAACGGAGTCTTTGTCATCTTTCCTTTGAGACAGGATTGACAAGTGGCATACGATTGATATTCGAACGCATTCAAATATCCTTTTGTATGTAACTTAGTCAACCTTCTCTCATTGATGTGACCCAGTCTACAATGCCACAAGAAAGTCTGATTTATTTCTGGAGACTTTCTTTTGTGTGTATTCTGGACATTGAAAATCTGTGGTTGGTTCAATACGTATATACCATTACTCAATGTACCTGACCCAATCAGAACTTGATTAAGGTGAATGTTTACAACATTACTTACAAACGCAAATTCATAACCTTCTTTAGAAACTAAAGATACAGAAATGATATTACAAGTTGCGTTGGGTACAAAAAAGCAATTACGCAAAACCAAAACATGTCCATCTGACATTCCCAGGTGATAGTCCCCCACGGCTTTAGCATCCATGCTAGCTCCGTTCGCAACTCTGAGGGTCATGTCACCTGCCTTCAAAACCCTACGGTTTCTCAACACCTGCAAAGAATTACAGATATGAGATCCTGATCCGGTATCCAATACCCAGGAAGTAGAGTTTATTGAAAGACAGTTTTCAATAACATACACACCTGAAGCTGAAGCTGCAACCTGCTTCAATTCCTGTGTCCTGGCTTTCCAAGCCCTGCAATCATTCTTCCAGTGACCTTTCTTATGACAATAGAAGCATTCTTCCTTATCCACAAGCTTCCCCGCTTTCTTTGTTGCTTTAGCTTTTCCCTTCGTATCCACTTTACTAACACCGCCCCTTGGTTTGGCGGGGGCTTTCTTCTTCTTTCCCTTGGCTTTCGCCTTGGACCTAGAAGAAGATGATCCTCCTACAAACAAAGTGGATGTTTCCCTACCTTTCTGTAGGGTGCCCTCTGCGCTCCTCAGCAGGTTGTGGAGCTCTGAAAGTTCAACCTCTTTTTCTTGTAAGTTGAAGTTCAGTATAAACTGGGCGTAAGTGGAAGGAAGGGACTGGAGAACTATATCTGTATATAGTTCACTCTCCAATGTGATCCCTAGGTCCGTGAGCTCCTCAATGTAGCCGATCATCTTTAGCACGTGCTCGGCTATTGATGATCCGACGGCCATTCTTGCCGAAAATAACTTTTTCGACGCTTCGTATCTTGCGATACGAGATTGCTCTCCATACAGTTCTTTTGTATGGAGAAATATGGATTCAAGGTCCATATTCTCGTGCCTCCTCTGATGTTCGTTGTCCATCGAGGCAAGTACGAGGCACTTGGCCTTCGCGCTATCAATCTCCCAAGTCTTGCGGATTTCCTTATCCGCGACGCTGGAAGTGGGACCAGGGGCAGGGAGAGCTTTGGTGGTAAGAAGATACCCCAGCTTGTCGTAAGTGATTGCTATCTTGACATTCCTGAGCCAATCTTTGTAGTTTGGCCCTGTCAGTTTGTTTTTATCTAGGAGTAACTTAAGTCCAGTCATGTCGATTTGGTCGCTGCAATTAGGAGAGAGAAGAAGAAACACTCAGCATGATGCTCTTGCAAGTTTAGAGTGGTTTTTAGTTTGTCTAAACAGGATGGCTCCCACTGTTTCTCGAATCCCTCCTCAAACCATAAAGGAAGAATTAGTCGGGATCAATCCCACCGCACAATACTTGCTTAACCGTTCAGCCAGGCCGGTGTCGGTACTTCGAAGGAGGTTTTCCAACGCTTTCGCGAAGTTCCTTAATTAAAGAACCTCTTTTCCCTGGGGGCGTAGCCCCGCTAACACCTTTCTAGGCACCTACTAGGTTTATAGCATTGATCGATTAGTGAGAAATTTCCCGAGGAGTAGCATATACTCACAGTAGGATCGGGATCCAAATATCATCGCGTGACGAAACTGAAGGAATCCTACCAGAATCATCACACTCCAAATGGTATGCAAATCTAGCAAGTTTCAGTGCTTATGAAACTCCCGATGTGGATTTTTGCCCCATGCTCTTATGACCTTGACGAAGGTCAACAAATCATAAGTCACATGTCAAGTTCTGCCCGTCATTGTCCAGGTTAATTTGAATCCACCCGTATATACCCTTGACGAAGGTCAACAAGGTAATGCGAATGTCCCAAACCAACGCATCTATCTATGCTACATATGAATACCCAACAGCTACCAATCACTATGCCTTGACGAAGGTCAACAAACACAGCTTGAATACTATTGAATATTCATACGAAACGATGGAGGGCTACGAATGGTTTTGGCAAAACCGTGAACGTAGTGAACTTGATTTGGTCGATGGAACGAGATAGCTTTTAAAAAAAGGAGTGGCTCAAGCTCCGCATTTAAAAGTTGGTTTTGAAAAGAACCGAGTGGTTTTTCGAAAGTGTTCCAGCGACTTTAACTTGGTTTATTATCTTGCATTAGTTCTTTTAATGCGTGACATTCTTGCATTAGTTCTTTTAATGCGTCCCATCATTTAATCCTACCATTGCAGAAAACAACCAAAATATGACGTACGCTTATGCCATTCGCATTCGCCACGGGGCCCCGTCATTACCCGTTAGGTTACTTAACTAACGACAGAGCGGGGGCTGGGCTAGCGCGTCTGTAAAACATAAGCAACACCTAAATAATATCATATATAGATATACTGCAATGATAAACATTTTAGATCATAGATGAATACATTGGATATACTAGGAATCTGTAATTCGTACGAGCCTGTAACGAAAGACAGATTACACGGTCGCGGTGAATAGCCAAATACCCCACCCAAGACCCCTACGGGTGCGGCAAACTACCCGCCAAGTACCCGAAGCGTAGTAACCTCCCTCATCTCCATGAGTAGGCCACTCGACACTTCGGCATACCCGGTAGTTTGTGCACCCCCTCCATGGGTCTATCCTAGGAGCAAAAACAGTAAAAAGAAATTATACAATGACAGCTACAACCCCGACCCGGTTGTGCGGCCATACAAATAATTATTACATCAATTTACAAATTTACATGAATTGAAAGAAAAGAAAACTCTCGTCTCACAACCCCCGGCTATTCACCTGCGACAATCCAACATATTCATATCCACATTCCAGCAACATTACAGATCACAGATTTGTATAACCCCCACTAATCGACATATAGCGATTAGTAGACGTTCAATACAAATATCACAATACAGAAAAACCCGTTAGCTAAAGTCTTTTAGAAGTTCAATCAAAAATACGGATTTTCGGGACCCCAAAAATAAATTTTTCGTTCTGGAAAATCTGGGTTGAAAATATATATTCCAAAAATCCCAAAATACCCCCAGAAGAACACTGCACCAAAAATGGACCACGGCCGAGTCAACTCGGCCGCGGATCCGCGGCGGGAGCGTGCTCCCGCCGCGTTTCCGCGGCGCTTTGACTCGATCGTTGGACCAATTTTGGTGGGTGTTCACAGAAAAGCCTGAGCCGATTTTAGGTGTGAAAATAATCAACTTTTGAACAGTATAAAAATCGACAGAAACTTCGAATTTCGGGGTTTGTTTTCGGGACTTTTTCTTTGATCGATCTTCTAGTTACTTGCTAACATGTTAGATAGAGTTTAACTAGGCTCTGATACCACAGTAAGTCCATGCTACCTCTCCCGGTACTTTCGGGAATGCGGAATTTGGTAAAAAACGATTTTTACGGAGGTGGTAACATGGACCTAAAACCCGGATCTTGGTTAAACATCTATCTAGCAACCTAACTACGAGTTTCTAGCTACTCGGTTAGGGGGTTATACCTTGCTTGTCTTGAACTCCTTCATCTTCAAGCTCCGATGGTGGTCCGGATTGGCTTCTTCCCGTCGTCTCCGTACGCCGAAGATAGATCCACCTGAAAGCTCCAACCTTTGGCTCCTTCTTCGTTCTTTGAAGAAACTAGTTCACTCGGTTTGCTAAACCTTGTGAACTAGAATGAGTAGAGAAGAGTTTGTGTGGGATTTTATCTATGGTTCTTGATTCTCAACTCATGAGACAAGAGAACCATAGATTAAAGAGAGGGAAAAAGAGCAAGAGGGTGAGAGCAAAACAAGAGAGCTCAAGAACAAGAGAGAGAATGAGCAAGAAAGAATGAGCAACTCTTTTGTCTCTCACCCTCTCATAATCCAAAGTCATGATAACTCATCATACTAAAAAAGTCTTATGTGATGGTTGAAGTAACCATAACCATATCATTTCATGCACTCATTTTACACAAATGAGCAAGCAAATAAAAGTCTTTGCCATGAAATGATGGCTATGGTTATCATGATGGTCAACTAGTCAAGCCTAGTCAACCGGTCAACAAAGTCAACAAGTCAACAAAAGTCAACAAAGTCAATAAGTCAACAACCATGTCACCATAATACTTAATTAATATAATAGTTAATCACATATCATATTCTCATTAGGGTTGAACAAAAAGTCAAATAGTCAACGGTCAACTGTCAACAACCCTAATGAGAATCCGCTGCCTCTGTCTCCCTGTCAACTGTGCATACGCACCCGCATCCGCGTTTCGAGGAACACGAATGCACACTGGATAAATCCAATCCCAAAAGGTACACTAGGATCTGGCTTAAACCAAAGCCCGCTAGTGTAAACTGTCCGGACACTGTACGTGCACAAGTGCACGGATGTGACCGAACCCTGTCGCAAAACCATGCGACCTGTCGCAATACCATGCGACCTCTACTCTTTTGCCTAAAGGCGAAAAGCTTTCTGTGTGGGACTCTAAAGACTCGACACTACGCTGGCAGTGGGTTTAACCACAGACCGCAAGCGGCACTAGCTGTGCGTAACGGTCCCCAGGTAGTGCCGACAAGAAGACCGACGAGGCGAAACCCATCTGAACTCCTACTGAGACTGAGTGTGACATTCTCCGTACAGTCCGGTCTGTTCGTCTGATACATCGCATGGCGGGCCTAGGGGGCGGTAAACGTCAGTCCCCCAATAGCGGTACAAGTCGTGCCGGAGCGAAGCCCAAAACACCCTGAGATAACACTGGAAACCTACCAGTATATCTCGTTTGCCCTGGCCAGGGACTACTCGTGTAATGGCTCTCCTAGACACAGCGCGATGTCAACCCCCAATACCGGGAGAGACGAATCCTGTCTAACCGTCACTGCCTCCAAGTGCTTCGGGACTGCACCCAACCACTACCTGTTTGCACGACTCCTTTGAGCCGTGGTAGGGTAGTGATCAAAGTACAGTGGGAACACACTCGAGGCGAAGTGACAGTGTCAAGTCAGCGGACTAAGCTGTACTCATGTCACCTGGGAACTGATAACTGACGATAGGCATAATACCAACTAGTCAGTTCCCGACGAGTCCTGTCCAGTGTACCCGTAACCTAACGAGCACCCGCATACTATCTCAAGTACGACGTACTGACGGCTGTGGGACAGACCGTCTCCCACACTGGGATGAGAAGCGCATGCGCTGGTCTACTCCGGAGTATCGATGCCCTGTCTCGATAGTCCTGCGACCAGGGACCTGCATAAGGATGTGCTTATAGATTACCCAGCCCCACTAGTGTGACGGCCATCACATCGCTGGCAATCAAGCAAAAATCCTAAGGGCTCCACTAATGTGTATAGGCGATATACAGAAATAAACACATGTACACATTGAAGTAGAAACAAACCAAGTAGCATACTACTATTTTGAGCAAGATTGTATATACAAGGTGAATATCCCAAGCTTCCATTAAGTAATATACAAACTAGTATGATACAGTAATGGCCTCTAGGGCATATACACTAACACGGCGATCCCGCCTTAGTAGCGTCACGTACGTAGTACGGCTTCCTCGAATCAAGAGTGCAGATTAATCATCAAATCTAAGCCTCGTACAGTAAAATCCATCGTACGGCATCCCAATATCGGGGTACGGTCAAGTATCTCCTAGGTGTCTCATTATTCGTATAATATCATCACCAACACATCTCATGATCAAGGTGTTAAACTGTAATCGCCTACATCGATCATATATCATTGCCATCATAATATGCATCATTAGTTTATCCTCAGAAGTATCATGTCATATGTATCATATTGTGATTAAGTCATACCGATATCTTATCGTCATCAAGTCACAAGCTACAGTCCAGGTACTATTTTAGCGTCCCATGTACCTCAATATCACCACCACCCTTCATAATTTATATATTCATGTTCATTATCTCATTCTGTAATGATCCGCTAACACTTTAATACGACTGTATAGTCAAGAATCACGGCATCAAGCCCAGTTATACTGTTTCATCATACCACAGATATCATATCACATCAATGAATCTCATATACGTGTTGTGTATATATATACACCTATACCTAGTTTTATATATATACATACATATACGTATACGCCATGTCAAGTTTTAGTGTGTGCGTGTGTGTTTCTATCAGAAACCTACGAACCTCTCCCAAAGTATTCATCCTCAGGTGTGGTTTTCCTAATCAGTCTAGTCCCGCCTAGGGTCATTACCAGGGTCCTACTCGGTAAGAATCTAGGGTCACATCTGGTTTCCTAATGTCAATAAGTGCTATTCCTATTCTACGTTGCGGGGGTGCTAAACGCCATCCACCCGACTTCCCCCCGTAGATATGCATCTACTCACCTGGTCCATGTCTGCCGAAGACGGTGTCACCATCATCCTCTTCATCGCCCGCAGTCCACATGAGGGGTACCTAAACGCAAACATATAAATAGTATCGTAAACTGAATCACATACAAAAGCCAAAACGACGCAAGGAACAAGCATAGGTTAAAACCTATGTCCCGTCCACGCAAAAGAACCAAATATCGCTCGATATCGGCGTACAAACTCCGATGGATCGAGATAAACATCAACAAGCAGCTTGTAGTTTAGAAAACTCGTTACTTATAATATAAAACATGATTTAATCCATCAAAACCCTAAAATCAATCAAATCGTCCGTTTTCGAAAAACCCGAAAATGCCAATTTACCGTTTTTCATCAAAACTTGACATTTAAATGAAACCAATAGTTATAAAACTCATTATATAGCATAACTAGACTATACAAACCGTTACTATATTTTTATTACACAAATTTATATTGATTTGAAATTTCTAGTTTGCAACATTTAACAATTTTCAACATTTTTCAAGCAAAACACCACAATTCCACCACAAAACATGATTTGCATGAATTAATGTATTAAACCACAATTCATAATGATAATGATTCAATGAAACCATAAACTATATTTTTAATCACATTTATTTAGAAATTCCTAAAATCTAGTTTACAAATAATAGCATTTTATTACTATTTTTCCAATTATCAAAGTAATCTAGTGATCAAACTAAGTTTTTCATTCAATTAATATGCTAATATTCTCATTAAAACTACCATCTAATGATAACAACCTTAATAAGAATTTTATTTTACCCACAAACACATTTTAGAAAAATCTAGTTAGCTAAATAGTTTAATTAAAACAATTTCGATAAACAATTTATTATACCACCATCATGCAAGAATTTTCCACTCTAAAAGATGTTAAACTAGCTATTATAACCCTAATTAATTAATAAAAACCCTAACTTGAATTTACAACCCTAACTTGCGTTTTTTTAAAAAAAACATAGAATTAATTCATTAAATCTAATTAAGCTTAAATGATCATCTAATAACAATAAATCAAAAGAAAGAAAATTATACCTCCAAAATGTGAAATCCATACAAGAAATGAGCCTCCAAAATACATGCTTTCCCACTCCAAAATCCATATAAAAAAAGGTAGAGAATAAAGGGTATGAAGAGATTAGGATTTTGTGTATTTTTTGTTGAATTTTTGATGTAATTTGATGGATTTTTGTGCAAAAATGAGGTGGGAAATGGGGGGGGGGGCAGCCATGGGGGGTTGTGGCCGGCCTTGAGGGAGTGAGGGAGAGAAAGAAATGATTAAGGAAAAGTGTAGAAGTTTCAAGAGGAGAGATATCACTTAAAGGTCTTTTCATGGTTTATTTAATTATTTATTTATTTGTTTACTATAGCAACTCAAGAAAGCTCTAGAAAATAGGAAAAATTTGCAAATAAATTTTGCATGATACATACTAAATTCTAACATGCCATGGTTCATTTTTACAAATTAAAACCATTTAAATTTGTAATTTACACTAATTTAGTGTAAAAATAAAGCTTATGTTAATATTTAAAATAATTAATTTAGGAAAAATATTTTATTAAACTAAAAATTTATAAGTGGCTAAATAAACACTATTTACTAGTAATTACATAATTAAATAGGTATTTTTGAATTTATAATGAAAAACAATTGCGGTTTGATTTTACGAAAAATACATTTTGCTTTACCGAAAATCATAAAATTCACTTAAACAATTTTATTCATTTAATTATTTATTTAATTATTTTTAAACGTTACAATCTTCCCCCCTTTAGGAAATTCGGTCCCCGAATTTAAATTAAAACTCCCCTTCCAAATACTAAAACATTTAGCAAAACACTCAAATCGTCGGGGCTCCGAAATCATTAATACATAACTAAAATCAACTCCGTCAAGCATAACGCAATCATCGGAGTTATGGAGAGAACAAAATTCCAAAACTCAATATGAAAACCATCATAATATACATCAATCTATAACTTATATATAGTTCGCATCCTAGTAAAATCGTCGAATCGTCATAATAAAGAAGCATACAAAAAAAACCCTCTTGAAAATCGCCGTGCAATGCACGTGTCACGGCATAAGTAGCGGACGTTTATTTTAAAAAAATAACTATATATATATATCTTTTATTTAACATACACGTCCCGCCTGGTTACTAAATCAAATAATAATGATTATGAAACATACTGCTCAAACTGAAATCAATCCCAATCACATCAATAAAATATCATGTGCGTCCGGTGCGCACTGAAATCGAAACCAAATACAGATACCATGAATACACACAAAAACAAAATAAGTGCAACAGGTGTGCACCAAAATATCTGTCAAGTGCAACGGGCGTGCACGACTCACTATCAGGTGCATCTAATCTGCACAAAACCCCGATTTAATGCATCTGGTGTGCACAAAATCGCATCAAGTGCGCCAAGTATGCGCAAGAATCCTAATCAGGTGCACATGGTGCACGAAAACATACATCGAATATCAGAATCGAAATCACAATACGAAAATGGATAAAAACTAGGTCGAAGCATATATCAAAATCATGTGTAACCCATATGCAAAAAAAATATCAAAATATATAAAACCAAATCAAGTGTACTGGGTGTATACTAAGAAACATCAGTACAGCTGATATGTGAAACACGGATAGAATGCAATGAAGGTACACATAAGAAATACCAATCGTAGAACAAAATCCTCAAAATACCAAAATCCAATAACAGAAATATGAAATTCAATCACCAAGTCACATCGTAATCACTATCGTCAATGTGCGCCTCTTTCCTCTGATGTCGACTGCTTCGAACTCGTTCTTTCATAAGTGTGCTGACTGGGCTACCAATGGCAATACTCATGTCTAGAGTCTCCCACATAGTCGATCCTTTCACATGATATCCGGACTACATTAAACTTTTCGATCGATCCATCAAATCCCATAATTCCTCGAGAGCTCAACACTCAAGTACAGTTTAAAAATATCCGGTACATACCCCAGCATCGATGATCCAGCTGTAGAAGGACAAACCCAAGCCTCACTAATGGCACAGCGGAACTGCCGTAAACCCTAAGGTTCAAGGGCGTTCTCGTGGTCATTATGTCGAGTTAGGGTTTCATTCTTCTAAAGGGTCCATCGAAATACCTGCATGTTCTTCCGAATACTTTAAACTTAGGAAAATGGTTTTCTGATAATCGTTCGAACCCTTTAACTTCATCCGGACGGCATGTGAATACCCTTCGTCCGCACGCTAAACAATGCTTCAATCCTCAAGAATAACCAATACTCTAATGGTTATCGCATTCGAGCCGCAGCTCCCTCTGCCCGTGCGCCCGTGGTAGCAGAAACCACCATCCGACATTGACGAAGATAGATCAAAAGAACGAATGGAATACGATGCAAACAATGTAAATCCTAGGGCTCCTTAAGCAGAGTAGCGTATCGTAAGTATGCCGCGGACCATACCCACGGTACGTTACTCTACCTAAATCGCCTACTCCATCAACCAAGGGTCACCTAGACTTATACAAGGTTAAACCTAGCGCTCTGATACCAACTTTGTCACGACCCGAAAGTACGGAACGTGACCGGCACTTAGATTACGAAGCGTCTAGAGGCGCCACGTGACCTAAGTAAGCCGAAGCCCAGAAATCTAAACCATAAAAGAAGAAAAAGAATAAAAGAAAAGAAAACAAGTATAAAAACATCAGCAAATTTTACCAAAAATTTCGGCAGAGTCTCCTCTGTAAAAAACTGGCCCCCAAACGGGTACAACAAGTATAATATACATAAACAATAAAAAGCATCCCCAAACGGGAGCTAGCATCAACGCCAACAGGCGGAAACAACCACAACAAGCACAATAATATACAACGCCAATAGGCGAGGTTCAAAACTCAAAAGAAAACAAAACCACCAGATCAGAATAATACATGCGCGACTCTAAGGTCGAAATAGAAGACTGGTCCAATAAACTTATCAAGTAATACAAATATGGTTGATGGAGCTTACTAGATACAAATGAATGAATAAAAGTACAATGGTGGTTCGGATACAAGTGAACCAACCTACCGTGCAAATCACCCTGAAAGAATAGATGTGCCAGCAAGCTGCCAGGGAAACCTGTACACCGAACCTGTAAAGAATTTGGCACAACGGGGGTGAGTTGCCAACTCATGAGTAGAAGACATCTACGAAAAGAAATCGAATGCACGACGCTATCCTAGGTCATGATAATACACTACTAAGTCCCAATCATTTAGTAATAGCAGGGTAATACTACGTGTAAGTGCAGATACTCCGTGCTCGTGTCAGTACCTCACATAGTACTATGTTATATGAATGGATATGCATGCACCATGAATGTAAAATAAGAAATCCTGAAATCCAGGTATATCTGTATAAGAAATCTTTGGCTGTTATCATAGTAAAATGTGTATAAGAATCTGAAATCTCAACAATGAAATCCATGGAAATCCGAGTCAAGCATCGACACAAATATGTAAATCTCAAGTCTCAATATGTCGGGCTCCGTCAGTCCGGATCGGCCCATATCATCAAATCCCACGACAACGATCGATATCCTCCGGATATCCGCCGCGCCAGACATCACCGGTAGGTAGTCTTCCCCTGCCAGGCTCATCGTCTACAACTCGATCTTCTTGCCCCGGGGTACCATACCGGGCCCACCATGTACTCGAGACGGTTCATCCACTCCTCGAATCGGGTCTCGAAATCCAACAGAAAACATGAAATCTCATGGTGGACGAAACATACATCACGAGAAAACCGCATCTTATGTTTTTAAAAAGAGAGGAGGAGGAGAGAGAGAAGTGTTTACATATTCTTGCGGTTTTCCCCAAAATCCAGAAATCTTATAGAAATCCAAATCTCAAAATCATGAGTAACTATATGATAAGTGTCGGCATATGCCCATAATACTGCATGATAACATGAAAATATGAATGCATGAATGTCTAAGCAATTAATATCATGTCTGTACTAATGTCAGAGAATAATCACAATATTATATCTGTCTAGTTGTTAACTGATTCCATCCATAAAAGACAATATGATCTAAAGTGTACGTGACATAGCAATTACCGATGATGATGTGTGTGAGCCGGCAAATAAGTGTGCGTGGAATATGCGCATCATCGGTAATAGTGCTGGTGTCCTAACAGATAAAGTTTATACTGATTATAGCAACATATAAAAGAACATGCACCATGATGATTACAGTATGAATGTAAATACAGGTGTGCATTATCCACTCCTCTGCGAGGTACGAGTACAACTACCACTATGTGAGTCGAACCTAAACCAGTGTCCATCTAACATCCTAAGGAACTGAACCTAATAGACTAGTCAGTAAGAAACTAGAGTCTACCTAAGGTCTGAATCAATATCTCTAATAGTCGGCGATCCCGCCTCAGTAGCGTCACGTACGTAGTACGGCTTCCTCGAATCAAGAGTGCGGATCAATCATCAAATCTAAGCCTCGTACAGTAAAATCGATCGTACGGCATCCCAATATCGGGGTACGGTCAAGTATCTCCTAGGTGTCTCATTATTCGTATAATATCATCACCAACACATCTCATGATCAAGGTGTTAAACTGTAATCGCCTACATCGATCATATATCATTGCCATCATAATATGCATCATTAGTTTATCCTCAGAAGTATCATGTCATATGTATCATATTGTGATTAAGTCATACCGATATCTTATCGTCATCAAGTCACAAGCTACAGTCCAGGTACTATTTTAGCGTCCCATGTACCTCAATATCACCACCACCCTTCATAATTTATATATTCATTATCTCATTCTCTAATGATCCGCTAACACTTTAATACGACTGTATAGTCAAGAATCACGGCATCAAGCCCAGTTATACTGTTTCATCATACCACAGATATCATATCACATCAATGAATCCCATATACGTGTTGTGTATATATATACACCTATACCTAGTTTTATATATATACACGCATATACGTATACGCCATGTCAAGTTTTAGTGTGTGCGTGTGTGTTTCTATCAGAAACCTACGAACCTCTCCCAAAGTATTCATCCTCAGGTGTGGTTTTCCTAATCAGTCTAGTCCCGCCTAGGGTCATTACCAGGGTCTACTCAGTAAGAATCTAGGGTCACATCTGATTTCCTAATGTCAATAAGTGCTATTCCTATTCTACGTTGCGGGGGTGCTAAACGCCATCCACCCGACTTCCCCCCGTAGATATGCATCTACTCACCTGGTCCATGTCTGCCGAAGACGGTGTCGCCATCATCCTCTTCATCGCCCGCAGTCCACATGAGGGGTAACTAAACGCAAACATATAAATAGTATCGTAAACTGAATCACATACAAAAGCCAAAACGACGCAAGGAACAAGCATAGGTTAAAACCTATGTCCCGTCCACGCAAAAGAACCAAATATCGCTCGATATCGGCGTACAAACTCCGATGGATCGAGATAAACATCAACAAGAAGCTTGTAGTTTAGAAAACTCGTTACTTATAATATAAAACATGATTTAATCCATCAAAACCCTAAAATCAATCAAATCGTCCGTTTTCGAAAAACCCGAAAATGCCAATTTACTGTTTTTCATCAAAAATTGACATTTAAATGAAACCAATAGTTATAAAACTCATTATATAGCATAACTAGACTATACAAACCGTTACTATATTTTTATTACACAAATTTATATTGATTTGAAATTTCTAGTTTGCAACATTTAACAATTTTCAATATTTTTCAAGCAAAACACCACAATTCCACCACAAAACATGATTTGCATGAATTAATGTATTAAACCACAATTCATAATGATAATGATTCAATGAAACCATAAACTATATTTTTAATCACATTTATTTAGAAATTCCTAAAATCTAGTTTACAAATAATAGCATTTTATTACTATTTTTCCAATTATCAAAGTAATCTAGTGATCAAACTAAGTTTTTCATTCAATTAATATGCTAATATTCTCATTAAAACTACCATCTAATGATAACAACCTTAATAAGAATTTTATTTTACCCACAAACACATTTTAGAAAAATCTAGTTAGCTAAATAGTTTAATTAAAACAATTTCGATAAACAATTTATTATACCACCATCATGCAAGAATTTTCCACTCTAAAAGATGTTAAACTAGCTATTATAACCCTAATTAATTAATAAAAACCCTAACTTGAATTTACAACCCTAACTTGCATTTTTTTTTAAAAACATAGAATTAATTCATTAAATCTAATTAAGCTTAAATGATCATCTAATAACAATAAATCAAAAGAAAGAAAATTATACCTCCAAAATGTGAAATCCAAACAAGAAATGAGCCTCCAAAATACATGCTTTCCCACTCCAAAATCCATATAAAAAAAGATAGAGAATAAAGGGTATGAAGAGATTAGGATTTTGTGTATTTTTTGTTGAATTTTTGATGTAATTTGATGGATTTTTGTGCAAAAATGAGGTGGGAAATGGGGGGGGGGGGCAGCCATGGGGGGTTGTGGCCGGCCTTGAGGGAGTGAGGGAGAGAAAGAAATGATTAAGGAAAAGTGTAGAAGTTTCAAGAGGAGAGATATCACTTAAAGGTCTTTTCATGGTTTATTTAATTATTTATTTATTTGTTTACTATAGCAACTCAAGAAAGCTCTAGAAAATAGGAAAAATTTGCAAATAATTTTTGCATGATACATACTAAATTCTAACATGCCATGGTTCATTTTTACAAATTAAAACCATTTAAATTTGTAATTTACACTAATTTAGTGTAAAAATAAAGCTTATGTTAATATTTAAAATAATTAATTTAGGAAAAATATTTTATTAAACTAAAAATTTATAAGTGGCTAAATAAACACTATTTAATAGTAATTACATAATTAAATAGGTATTTTTGAATTTATAATGAAAAACAATTGCGGTTTGATTTTACGAAAAATACATTTTGCTTTACCGAAAATCATAAAATTCACTTAAACAATTTTATTCATTTAATTATTTATTTAATTATTTTTAAACGTTACACTAGCGTCGGCTTCATCGGAGAAAAAGCGGGCTAGGTCATCGACGACGATGCCGAAGATGATCTACGTCGAGGCATCACTAGATCAAGCTCCACCTTCACCAAGCCATGAAAACTTGTGAAGGAAACACCCTATACTACTTGGCAAGAGGTAGAGGATGAAGAAATAGGAGGTGGGTTCACTTTAGATTTGGATTTCTCACTCTTTTTCATCAATCACCATTGATGAAGTTTAGCTTTCTTCATTGAAGAAGATGAAGAAGAAGAAGAAAGAATATTATGATAAGTTAATTAAACAAGAAAAGAAAAAGGAATCCTTATCATAATATCAACCATGGTCAAGATAACTAGTGTAGAGAATCAACTATGGTTCAAGTGAATGGTTAGGGTTAAGAAAAGAGACAAAATGGTCAAACCATTCAAAGCTTCATGAAGCTTCAAAAGAAAGTCCAAAATGAGCCACCATTTCATTTCCTTTCCAAATATAAATGAAAATAAATAAATAAATAAGTAAATCAAATATAAACAAAACCCTAATCATTAACTTAACCATGGTATAATTCTTTACACAAACCCAAGTGAGCATGCATCATCAAACATGATACAATCAAGTGCACAAAAGTATATCACATATACAACTTGTGAATTTCAAGTGAGAAAATCCTTTTAAAGTGAACTAATACTAGTTAATGCAAAGTAATATATCAAATATATAATTATACATTAAATCATTAAATCAACACTTGATTTAACGATCCGGTCATATCGCATATAACCGACTAGTATCCTATGTTTCGGCTTACCGAATCAATCCTTGATTCGATAACTAGGTTATATCGCATACAACCATATCGATACATTCATCGCGAGAATAGAATACGGTATCACATACACGCATTATTCTCGGTCCCGCACATATCTCATATGCGCTCCTATTTCGTTTCGCTTGAGCCAGGAAACCTCTGTGTAGGACTCTAAAGACTCGTCAATACGCCGGCAGCAGGTGATGATCATATCAAACACCCACAAGCCGCAAGCGGTTTGCTAAACGTAACGGCCACCCGGGTATTGAGCGATCAGAAGATCGACGAGCAAGCCTACTCACACTCCTGTGAATCCAACCAGTAACACTTACCGTACAGTCCGGTCTCGTCGTCTGATATGTCGCATATCTCGCCTAGGGGTGGTAAACGTCAGACCCCAATAGCTCGATAAGTCGTGTCGATATGAGGTCTATAACAATTCAGGAAACTACTGGTAACACTTACCAGTAAATCTCAGTAACCTTGGCCAGGGATTTCCGGTTATAGCCAATCGAACACAGCGCAACATCAACTCCCTATACCGGGAGAGACGAATCCCCTCCTATCGCTCATTGCCTCCATGTGATTCGGGACTGTACCCAAAAACCACCGTTTTGCATGCCCTCTTGGACGTGGTAAGGTGGAAATCAAAGCACAGTGGGAACCACACAAGACTCTATGACGATCTCGGGTCAACAGACTACTCTGTACCAGTGTCACCAGAGAACTGCCATCTGACGTAAGGTATAATACTATCTGGGAGTTCTCGGCGAGTCCGTCCAGTGTACCCAGTCTCCACTGAGGACCCGTATATCATCTCTGATGTCAAACACCAATGGATATGGGATCATCCATCGCCCATCTGTATGGGTCGAGAAGGTACACGCTAGTCTACTCTGGTATATCGATGCCCCGTCTCGATACACCCACGACTAGGGACTTTGAAGGATGTACTTATGGACTACCATGTCCCCACTAGTATGATCCGCATCATAGTTCAGATAGTCAGGTACACATCCTAAGGGCTTTACCAACATGTAACAGAGAGACATTCAGTATACACGTTAAGGTAAAGAGTAACCAGATAGCATACTATCATGTCGAGCAAGAAAGTCCTCCCTATGTATGTCCCAGCATCCACTACAATATACATCCAATGTACAGTAATGGCCTCTAGGGCATACATATAACTAACAGTTAAAAGCAAAGTCAGCGATATATATCCATGCATGAACAGGAAGACTAGTTAAAGAAAGCAACAACAGAGTTTTCTGGGACCATTGGGTACAAAACACATGGGCCCCACAGAATCAGGATGACGGCTCATTAATAATGAGACCAAATAGTTACAATAAAACAAAGGGAATATCCTCATTTAATAAAGAATGGTAACCCTACACATTCCCCCCAACAGGATCTGCCTCGGGCTCTACAATGGATCCAACAAGATCAAAGGAATTAAATTCCCACAGAAGACATCATTACAAAGCTCCTGTTGCATTAATTGCAGAAGGACAACCTCGGGTCAAGAGCCCCCAAGAAGCCTCCGTGTGAAGAAACTGAGTTCTTCATTGGAATTAAATTCCTTACTAAGAAAAGGGAATTAAATTCCCAGAAACATTTTTGGATGGAATTAAATTCCATGGAGTTGAAACGCCATCATCATCTCCCCAAAGATCATCTAAACCCTAAGAGAGCTACAATTCGAAGGTTAGGTGGTTTCCTGTTCTTATGGAAAAACTTGAAGAAAAATGGGTTCCTTGTTAAAAAAGAGTAAAAACCCTTGTTTTGGATTTAAAATCCAAAGGAATGTGGAAGTTCTCTGTTTGTCCAAGAACATTACTTAAGGAGGAAGAGTCCTTTTAAACAGAGTTAAACTCTGAAAATGTTTCAAGGAAGAGAACTAAGCTCTGGAAGAAGAGAATTAAATTCTCAGAAAAAGTTTGCAAGGAAGAAGATGAACAAAGTGGTGGCGTCTCTGAAATGACCCCAGTATTTATAGGGGGTGATGGAAACGTTTCATCTTCCCAAATCCCTAAAGGAATACAACGGTCGCAAAAGGTGACAGCGTTGCACTCACGTGCGGATACGTGAGAACAACGCTGTGGGGGTATTTGTTTCCTGATTTAAAATCAGGAAAGCCCACGGAAGAGGCTTCAGAAAAGGGTCACGTGCTTACACGTGACCAGCAGTCACGTGTTGGCACGTGACATCTAAAAGCATCGGCAAGGCAAATTCAGCTTCCCGACTACATCAAAGAAAAGGGCTTCAGAAAGGGTCACGTGCTCCCACATGACCTGGGTCACGTGTTAGTACGTGACAATTAAAAACGGCTTCAAAGGCAAACCGGTTCCCTGATCAAATCAAGGAAAAGGCTTCAGAAGAGGTCACGTGCTCCCACGTGACCAGGGTCACGTGTTGGCACGTGATAATCAAAAGCAGCAGATTCGTTCTCCGGTTAAACCAAGAAAAAGGCTCCAGACGAGGGTCACGTGCTCACACGTGGCCAGGGGTCACGTGGTGGCACGTGACGGTTAAGCAGCGACCAGAAAGCAGAGCGCAAAAAGAAAGAAGAGGGCTCGTTCCAAGGGGGGTCACGTGCCCACACGTGACCAAGGGTCACGTGGCCACACGTTACCGACTTCAAAGCCCATTTGTTAACAGAATTAAATTCTGAGAAAAGACCTCTCAAATCTTTCCAAAAGCAACCGATTGCATTAAAGTTTTAAAGGTGATTAAATATCATCTATCTATGGGAAAATTTCGAATTTGGTTAGATTTCCCCGTAAAATCTAACCGAAATAACAAAGGAGAATCTCTGGATTTAAAATCCAATGGTGAATAAAATTCACCTAATAATCCAAAGGTCCAAAACGAATGATGGATACAAATCAAATCTCTCAATGAAGGATTCATCAAAAACTAATTGACTCGGCTGCTTCTCCTATAAATAGGAGCCAAGAGACACACAAAAAGAAGATATATGCAGAGGGAAGAAAAGAGAGAGAGCCTTGATACTTTAGAGGAATTTGGATCTTCTGCAAAAGAAAACCCTAAGTAAGAAAGGGAAGGTTTCATTGAAAGAAAAGAGAATTTAATTCTCAACAGAGTTTAGCTCTGATATAAAACAGAAGGACATATTTCTTCTCTCTTTGATGGAGGATCTGTAAAGTGCACATCTCCCCTTAAGTTGAGAATTTAATTCTCAATGGGTTGAGATCCTGCCATGCAGATCTAAAGCATAGAGAGGGAATGGAAGCACGAGAATTTAATTCTCACAGAACTATAGGAATTTAATTCCTTCAAAATAAAATTAGGGTTTGACCCTGTGTTATGGGAATTTAATTCCATCAGAATGAAAAGAATCAGGGTTTAACCCTAGTTAAGAACTTAGTTCTGTTAAAACAACAAGAATTTAATTCCCTTAATCTTATTCCCCAGAATAATTCTCTAACAGAGAGTGGGGGTTTAATTCCTTAAAGCTTTTATTAGGGTTTAACCCTATTCAGTTCTTCACATATATGAGGAATTTAATTCCTACAGAAAATTCAGAGTTCAACTCTTCAAAAGGAATTAGGAATTTAATTCCTCTGAAATTATTGTTAGGGTTCAACCCTACGAGGAATTTAATTCCTGAAAGGGATTAACAGATCTTCTAAACAACTACAGAAAAGCAAGGTCACGTGTCACCACGTGACCCCCCTAAAGGATCTACAGAAAGCCCTTTGAGGCAGTGCCTCACGTGACCCACGTGACCCTTGGCAGAGGCTTTAACATACTCCATTCAAACACCCGTCACGTGATGACACGTGATGCTCCAAAAGATGCAATCTTCTCAGCAGAACAAACGAAGGGAGGGCGCCCTCACGTGCTACCACGTGACCCCTCTTGCCTCAGCGTCTAACGCTAAATTGGAACCCCTGAATTCAGTGTTAAAACGTTGTTTGGCCTTAGTGTTCAACACTAAGCAAAGAACTTTATTTGCAGTGTTCAACACTGATTACCTTAGTGTTCAACACTAATTTGGGATTTCTGTTGCCAGTGTTTAACACTGGTCTGTTTTAGTGTTTAACACTAATTCAAAGGCCTTGTTGCTGCTGTTGACACCAACTATCTTCTAGTGTTAAACACTGACTTATCAATCTCATTCTCAGTGTTCAACACTGATTGGTCTTTAGTGTTTAACACTAGGCATTGGCCCAATTGGCTAAATGGCCAGAGGCAAAGCCTCTCCTTCAAGGGACCAACAGGAGGGCCGATGTCCCAGACATGATTGGACTTAGCCCAAGCTGGTCATAAGTCCTCAATTCGTAATTAACTGGGCTAATGGGCTCATAACATAATTAATTGGTCTTGATCCCAAATTGGGCCAAAGACTATTTAATCCGCTCCGGTTCCAGGGTACATCTCTTCATTCCTTTGATACTTGGCGTTGTAATCCCTCAACGTCTTCAAAGAGGTGACGGGTTCCGATGACCACACATTGATATGGACTGTGGGGTCCTTAAACCCATGGACTACGACGTCCTTAACCTTGACCGAGATGTCTTAAAACTAACAATGGACTGTGGGGTCCTTAAACCCATGGACTACGACGTCCTTAACCTTGACCGAGATGTCTTAAAACTAACAATGGACTGTGGGGTCCTTAAACCCATGGACTACGACGTCCTTAACCTTGACCGAGATGTCTTAAAACTAACAATGGACTGTGGGGTCCTTAAACCCATGGACTACGACGTCCTTAACCTTGACCGAGATGTCTTAAAACTAACAATGGACTATGAGGTCCTTAAACCCATGGACTACGACGTCCTTAACCTTGACCGAGATGTCTTAAAACTAACAATAGACCGCAATGTCCTTAAACTACCCATAGACCGCAATGTCCTTAAACTAGCGATGGACCGCTATGTCCCTAAACTGGAACGATAGAGCCCAAACGCTCTTTTGTTGGATCTAAACGATCCCGTTTAAGTTGATCTTAGCCTTAAATATGGCTAACGTATCCTTAAACCTTTCAAACAGACTTTAGTCCCAAACTGGACTATAGATCCCCCCAATTGACTCTGGTTCAAGGGTGCATCTCTTAACTCCTCTGACATCTGTCGTTGTAATCCTTCAACGTCGTCAGAGAGGTGACGGGTCCCGACGGCCATACACTAAATGGACCACTATGTCCCTAAACTGGAACAATGGAGCCCAAATGCTCTTTTGTCGGATCTAAACGATCCCGTTAAGTTGATCTTAGTCTCAGGTTAGACTAACGTATCCTTAACAAACGTTTGAGTGGATCTTGGCCTCAAATATGGTTAACGTATCCTCAAACCAAACCCCCAAACCCAAATCTAAGATAATACGGATTTGGACTAGTCCACGCCCTACGGGCGACGACATAACTCGGTCTCCGTAAACAATCCATGGGCAACAAAATATAAAATAAATACACACGACACGAAGTGACCATCTGGAGAAGGAGAAAGTTGTTACCGCGACGCGGTAGCGTAATTAACTGCAGGGGCTTGCGCCTGCAGGGAAAAGCGTCCCCACAATCAAAAACCCCTCAAGCGAGGGGGAATCTGACGAAGTCTGCTACATCGGACGCATCCGTTCAGACCTTCGATACACGGTGCCATAAATCAACTTGGCATCTTCGGAGAGGTGGACGGATAGCACCAATTAGCATCTGTCCCGAATCTCAGGTGAGACGTCCCACATCTCGGCCGCCGTTCGGAGGGGAACACCTGTCAAAGGCAACGGGTGTGTCTGACAGCAAACTCAGGTGCATCTGATATGCATGAAGAATCCTAATCTAGTGCATCTGGCATGCACCAAAATCGCATCAAGCGCGTCAAGTATGCGCAAGAATCCAAATCAAGTGCACAAGGTGCACGAAAATAAATATCAAGTATCACAATCGAAATCGACGGTATACAACACATTTCAATCCAAATCCAAGTCAGGTATACCGTGGTATATAATCTCACAACCATGTGCATCAGCGTGCACAAAATCAAATCAAAATACTAAAAGTGCATGAAAACTATGCTGAAAGCATAAGTCAAATCACATGCATACCATAGGTATGAAATCAAGTCAACATCTCGAATGACATCAAACCGAACTCAAGTGCAACTGTAGTGCAAAAAATCTCAATCATGCAAATAAATCGCCTAAAATATCAGGCAAGAAATCAAAATCAACATCTCGAATGATATCAAACTGAAGTCAAGTGCAACGGTGTGCACAAAATCTCAATCATACAAATAAATCGCCTAAAATATCAGGCATGAAATCAAAATCAACATCTCGAATGACATCAAACCGAAGTCAAGTGCAACTGTGGTGCACAAAATCTCAATTATGCAAATAAATCGTCCAAAATACAGAATCAAAGATGGCGGAAACAGTCTCGCTCTAGAACATCCTCTAAAGATCTCTGGCCAACTGTCATGGTCACTCGTAACATGTCTCGTCGACGATGCCAAACTCTGGCCTAATGGGTGTGCGCAATATGACTGATCATGGGTCCAAGTCTTCTCGTATAGTATTCCAGAAAGGTTCTGTCGAAGTCTCCCCCAAATCATGTTTCTGCTGAACTGCCCGGAAATCATCACCTTTTACTAATCTATTTCTTGTTTCGGGACGGCTGCATACTCATCACGACTCCTTCTGGAAGATATATCCATGTACAACGCCTCTACATGCGTATCACATCTCTGATGTCAGCAGAGTGGAACGTCATCTCATCAAGATCTCGTACGAACCTCTTACTCTACATTTCTCTAATGTCGACTGCTTCGGACTCGTCTCTTCGTGGCTGCATGGACTGCGCTGCAACGGCTATACTCATATCTGGAGTCTCCCAAGCAATGTATCCCATCACATGATATCCGAATGACGTCGAACCTTTCGATCGATTCGTCAAAGTTCCATAATCCCCCAAGAGCTCAACATCTTGAGTACAGTTTAATAGTCTTCCAGTACATGCCACAGTACCTATGGACCAGCCGTAGAAGGTCAAACCAAAGCCTCATCAATGGCACTGCTGAACTGCTGCAAACCCTAAAGTTTCAAAGCGTTCTCATGGTCATTATATCGAGTTAGGGTTTCATTCTTCTAGAGGGTCCACGAAATTACTTGCATGTTTCTCCGAATACTTTAAACTTGGAAAAATGGGCTGCTGACATTCGATCGTCTTCTATCGACTCTCAACGTACCTGCGTGAAGTCGTTTCTAGCTGGAATCAATCAATCTGATGACCTCGCATCGGGGTTGGCAATGGATCATATGTCCTAGTCCTTCCTCCTTGGGTGACTAGCGATCTACTATCATATCTCTAAGTACAACTCGTGCGGCAATAGCTCTAAACATCTGGGGTGATATCTCATCATTCGCAGCAGCAACTGGCTCATTCGTCCACACACTGAACAGTGCCTCAATCATCAAAATAATCGGTGCATTGATGGTCATCACATGCTGGCTAGCCTCTAGCAGTAGCCTGATTCTCTGGTGCTGATCTGCATGTCCGAGAAATCTCGTAAAAGCGATCCATCAAATGCTCATGGCGCGAAAACACAATAAAACGACGCATCTATGCAAATCGTATATCCCTGGAATCATGCCCTGGTCAGTCCTCGTTCGTGACGAGCTCGTGCTGACGCAACTCTAGCCGTAGCTCTCTCTGCCCGGGCAATCGTGGCAGCAAAAACCATAAACCAATATCGATGAGGATAGATCATAGGAATGAATATAATGCTGTGCAAGGAAATGTACATCCTAAGGCTTTTTAAGCGGAGTAGCGTATCGTAAGTATGCTGCGGAACATACACACGGTACGTCACTCTCCTTAAGTCACCTACTCCATCAACCAAGGTCAACCTACGCAACGAAAGTTCGGGTCTAATACCCCCTCGACTAAGTCTAAGTTCCGTAAGGTCAAGCCTAGATTCCGTATATAGACAAACGCCTTAGGCTCCGCATAGTTAAACATAGACTCGAACCAAGCTTAACCTAGCGCTCTGATACCAACTTTGTCATGACCCGAAATGGCACGTGACTGGCACTTGAAGCATATGAAGTCTATAGGACCCCATCTAATTCAAGTAAGCCAAAAATCCCAGAAATCTAAACCATTTTAAAGAAAAAGTGATGAAAAACATATTTAAAAGCAAGTGGTTTTAATAACATAAGCCAAAGTATGCATTTTTAAAATCTCAAGTCTTTTCTGAAAATTTCGGCAGAGTTTCCTTTGTAAATACTGGCCCCAAAAGGGTACAACATGCATAATACGAATAAAGGCATCCCCAAGCGGGAGCCAGCTCTTCGCCAATTGGCGGTCACAACCACGCAAGCAATAATATACAACGCCGAAGGGTAAGGAACAAAATTCAAAAGGAAACTCGAAATCATCAAGAAAACCAAAATAATACAACGCGCGACTCTAAGGTCGAAAGAATAAACAACTGGTTTGCTATGTTTGAAATAAATCTACAAGTCTGGTTGATGGAGTTTACTAGATACAACTGAATATAAATGTAAAATGGTGGTCACGATGTGAGTGAACCCACCTACCAAAGCAATCACCCGGAATATGAGCAGTGTGCCAGAAAGCTGCAATGAAACCTGTACGGCAAAAACCTGTACGGCAAAAACCTGCAAGAAACTGTGGCACAACGGGTGTGAGTTGCCAACTCGTGAGTAGAAAAATACATCAACATGTAGAAATCGAACAAACAACGACTCCTAGGTCAACTATATCAGAAAGTTAATACTATGATATCTAGGGTGACTGTAACAGTAAATATGTGCCAACAGGGTAAACAATACCAATAAGCATGTCGATAACATCTAACAATAAAATCAATGTATGCATGCATGTGAATCCCGTCCACGTGTCAACCAATGACACAACAACATCATGCATGTAAATATCAAAATAGCATATGCATGAAAGTATAAGGATAAAATCAACGTGTGTCCCTTCCGACACATCAAAATCATGGAACCTGAGTATTTAGCATCGACACTCGAAACATCATGAAACCCGTGTCCAGCATCGACATATAAATCCTCATATATCAGGCTTTGTATCATCTATGGGGTCGGCCCGCGGGCTCCGGCAGTACGGATTGGCCTATATCCATCTCATGACTCCGGTCGGTATCCTCCGGATAATCGCCAGGTCTAAATACTATCACCGGTAGGTAGTGGTCCCTCTGCTAGGCTCACCGTCTACTGCACAGCAATCCGTTCTCGCCCCGGGTACCATACCGGGTCCACCATGTACCCGCAATCGGTCTCATCCAGCTCCTCGAATCGGGTTTCACATGTCACACATCTAAGAACCGAGAAAACGCATGGTGGACGCACTGAAATATCATATTAAGAGAAACCGGGTTTTTAAAATAGTACATTCTTTTTTTTGAAATAGCCACGGTTCTCAAATCCAGAAATCTCATGAAGACAGCATATCTCAATGCGTAAAAGCGTAAAGCATGATGTATGAGACATATAACAGAGATGTAAGCATATCCGTATATCATGCAACATGGAACAGTAACATGCACATATCGAGGGAAAACGGCTCTTTTTAATGAATCCAGTTTTAAAATATATCTTCCGGTTCCCAATCTTTCCAAAGTCAGATGCAGCACTGTAAAAAGGTGCATATGTAACTATAGCAAGTAAATGGAGCAATGAGTCATATCATGATGCAGAAATCCTGCTGTGTAGTGACATGGCAATTATCGATGATTATGTGTGTGAGCCGGCAAGCAGGTGTATGTGGAGCATACGCATTATCGGTAATGGTGCTGGTGTCCTGACAGTATGGGTTTCAATATAACAATAAAACACAGTTAAGCATGCAATGCGATGCGAATAACAAGAATATGCGGAAAATGAATAATAAACGCAACAGTGAAGAATCTACATTAATATATATGAGTCATACAGTTTTTCCATTAGAAATAACTCGAATCATGGTGTTTAGAAAAATAAGGGCTATGGTGTTTTAAGAAAAGATACGTCCTTTGAAAATATCCGTAGGATCCCTTGCCCTGTCTTTAAAATACTCACGATTCGTTAGTTTTGAAATAGGTATGACTCGAGTCTAGTCTAACATCTATACATAAACTACAGGACAAAATTAACAGGCTAATCGAAACGGTAAGGAAACCACCTAAATCTGAGTCGATACATATAAAATAATAGTCGGTAATCTCGCCTCAATAGTATCACATACGATACAATATATGACATGACATTCTTGAGTCAAGAGTGCGGATCTATCATCAATATAAAGCTCGTATGGTAAATCCATCGTACGGCATCCCAATCTGGGTACGGGTCGAATATCATATTTATCTCATCGATTATCTAGTATCCTTATCATCATATCTCATGAACTGGGGTACTGATCTAAGTCTAGTACAAACTGATACCATCTGCGTATATATGCGTGTATGAAAACATATGCCTAAAGGCCCGCTATAATCTCATGTCGTATCTCATAATACGAATCAAAACATATCACCGATCTTATGGCATCATGCCTAATCTCATCGACTCATTTCCAAGTACCATATACTATCCTCATCATCCATGTATATGTGCATGTAAATATATATACATAGTCCCATACCTATGTTTGTATATATATATATATACACATCCCCATATACGCATAAGTAAAACAAAGTAAGTATGTGTGTGCGTGTGGGTGAAACCTTATTCTAGGGTTCGCGACTAATAAGCTAACTACGACACTAACATCCAAAACTTACAATTAGCTCGTGATCATCTAAGATCCTACTTGCTAATCATCTAATTTCGCAAAACAAATGTATACATATATAACATATCATAAGCTATACTACGAATTGCGGGGGTGCTATATGCCATCCACCCGACTTCCCCCGTAGATATATATCTACTCACCTTGATCTTCGCTTGCCGTTGTCGACATCGCCACGCGCTTGCTTGTCATCTCGAAGTCCTCATGAGGGTACCTACATATCATGACATATCGTGCCGCATAAAAATCCAATTCAATACCAAGACGACACACGAATCTCATATAGGTTAAAACCTATGGTCTACTCACACAAAAGAGCCCAAAAAACACCCGATATCGACGTACAAATATCAAGTGACCGATACCAAACACAAATATCAAAACATAAATTAATAAACATCACGAAATACAAGGCAGTAACCCATAAAAGTGTTCCCAGATTTTAGTTCAGGTCAAAACTAGGTGCACTAACAGTACTGGGTGATGTATAGGGTGTATATGACCTACAGAAGGAACCTAGGCACCAAATTCATCAATGTGGCCGGCCCTTACCCCCTAAAATCTGGCTTGCTCAGTTATACTGGCTCCGTTTGGGTTCGTATGCAGAGGGTGGTCTCCTAGTGTCAATTCTAGTCCACTGGGGTTGTTTGGTTTTCCAGTAGAAGTCCCAGGTTACTCTAGATTCCCTGCACCCTCAATTTCATCACAAAACCGACATGAAAAGTTTCTGTTTTTGGGTTTCAGGTTTTAGTTCATGTTTGTTCTGGGTTTCTAACATTATGGGGGGTCTAAGGTCACCAATAAGGTTCAATAACACAATCACAACTCAAGAAAAACCCTAACCCTTTCTTGGAATTTTCAAAGCTCACAAAACCGCATCAAAACACTTCTAAACTTGTATAGGTGCAAAAGTAATCGAAATACAATACTAATGATGTAGAAATTACCTTATTTGGCAACTCAAGAAAATTCTTTAGTTGCCCCAAGTCTCCAAAATTCATCCTTTCTTAGTCCAAAGTGCATCTAGTGAGTTTGTGCATGCTTTTAATGAAGTGAGGATGATGTTTTGATGGATTTTTCATGATGAAGTGAGGGGTTGAGGTGGTGGAGGGAGGAGGGCAGCAGCCATGGTGAAGTGATGAAGATGAGATGATGAAGATGAACGAATGGCTAAGTCAAAGAAAACCCCTCTCACTCTCTCTCTTGCCCATACCTCTCACCATGCCACATTCTTTATCATTTTTCCTTTTTCTTTTCCTTTCCTTTCTTTTCTTTTCTCTTCTCTTTAAAAATTAAAACCATGCATGCTAAAAAGAAGAAACCATGAAAGAAAATGTAACAAGTGTAATTTGACATGGGCATGTCATGTGCACAAATCCGGCTTAATACACGATTAGCGATATTTAATCGCGATTAGTATTAAAATGGAATATAATTAATCATAAAAATTCATAATTTGCATAATTCGTTTAAAACATCCTCATTTCAGTAATTTCTATAATTTTTTAAATTTTTCCCAATTTATCGGTATTTAATTATACCGCACTATTAAAATATTCATAATACTTATTATTTAATTATAAAAATTCCCAAAAATAATATTTTATTTTTCTGAAATGTTACAATATTCTAAAGTGAATATCACGATGCAAAGCAAAAGAATCGACTATAGTGAAGTTATTACGATGACACAAATTTTCACCCAAGAGGTCACTCCCGATGAAGGGATCTCGGCTCTTACCTCGTGGAATGAGTGCAGGATATTCATAACCGAATACTGCTGTGCAAAGCAAAAGAAAATGTCTGTAATGTCCGTTTTCAAAAAACCTTGGTTCCAACAATATCATATAGGTTTGTTTTATCCTTGCGTTGATCAAAATCAACGCAGTCTCATCAATTAAACATATCATACCAGATAAAGGAATGAAAAATAAAATGTACGTATATGCCATCTTCATTCACCACTGGGCCTCATCATCACCCGTTAGGTTACTTAACTAATGACAGAGCGGGGGCTAGACTAGCGCGGGTGCAAAACATATACAACATCTACTAGTATATATATAAATATATATATATATATATAACAATCGTCCTAGGCATGATATAAAGCAAGATCACAGATTCTCAGCCAAGCAATACAGAGTGGTGGAAAATCTAGAGCCTCGGGTTTCACTTGAGCCGCAAATGAGACCCGACGTTCCCTATCATGTGGATAGCCTGTGCAATGAAAACCTAGACCCCTATGAGTGCGGAAAGTTACCCGCCAATCCCAGAAGCGAGGCAACCCCAATCAACAAAGTGAATGGGCTACCCAGCACTCCACGGAATCCGGTAACTTGAGCACCCTTCCGTGGGTCAGCCTATACCCTCTATGTGTGCGGCGAATAGCCCGCCAATTCTAGAGTAAGGTCCCCTCTGTCTCAACGCCATGAGATGCGGACCCGTTACCTTCTAGAACCCGGCTATTCATGCACTCCACCTTGGGGTAATCCTAGTACAGAAAAGAAAATAATATGTACAAGGGTAACATCGACCTCAACCCGGTCGTGCCCCAAACAAATAATATACAAGCTGACAGAGACGGCAGTCCACATGTCGGATGCTCACTCCGCAATATCAAATGTACAAATGAATCTAAACTATACCACCATTGCACCACTGGCTATCCACCACGATGATCCAACCATAACCACAGCACAATACAGAACATCAACGTGAATGTCATGTTCGCAAACCCGTCTAAAAGAAATATAGTAATTAGATGAGTTGTACCGCTCTAATGACATTCACGGTCGCAGATAGTAATGCACGTACTGAAAACTACACATTTAAAATTTCGATCGACTAAACTTTTCCAAATTGGCCACAAATGCAAATCCATCACTCAAACAAATCTAGGCCAAAACCATATATCAAAAAATCATATTTCCATGAATTAGAGCCCCAGAAAAAATTTGGGGGCACTGTAGCCCAAAAAGCGCGGCAGTTCCGCCGCAAAATGTGACATTTTGCTCCGGTTCCGCGGAGGAATTTTGGAGTTAGGTGTCCAAATTTTTTTCGCAGCTCTAGTTTTGCCTGCACATATTTTTAAGATACCCAAAAATTTTTTTTGAACAACTTTGAAATTCGACAGCAAGCACATGAACATGAAACCGTGATCCGGAAAAATTAGTCGATCGAGATTTTAACCTTATGCAAACTAACTAGTAGGGTTTATGGGTTGGCTCTGACACCATGTTGGATTATGCTAGCGCCCCGGCTATCAATCCATAGCCAAATGCTGAACAAAAATTTATAAACTGGCACTAACACAACCATATCCTACGGATCTACCATTAACCCTAAACTAGCAATATGTAAAGAGAGTAAAGAATGGTTATACCGAATTGATCCGTGTCTTTCAGTCTTCAACCACCTTTCCAAGCTCCTAGAGGCCTCCTTGATCAAGCTTGATCTCCGGTCTCCCTCCATCGAAGATGATCCACCCGAGAGTCTATGAAACGAGCTCCAACCTCATATCCGAGGTAACTAGGATACCTAGATTTCTACACTAGATAGCCTAGAAGAAGTAGAGAGTGATGAAGGATTAATTTGTCTCAAGACACCCTAGGTTTCTCTACACATGAGACATTAAGGGTGGAGGTAGAAGAAGATGCTTTGAGGATGAGAGTGTTGTAGGAGAGAGAATGAATAATGGCTAAGTGTTTTGAGTTGTGTTGTGAGAGTTAATGAAGTCATCCAATAAATATCCCATGTCTCCAAAATATCTTAAGTCAACCCCAAATATCCTAAGTCAACAAAACTCTCACATAATCTCACAATACAACAAAAAACCAAGAATGCTAAAAAAAATGCAATATACACCTCCACCTCATAAACCATTTAATCCAAAAGGTTTAAAACATAATGAGGTGTAATCTTGTATGAAATTACAAGAATACCCCTCATCCGTATATACATACCCGCATCCGTATTTCGATGAATACGAATACAATGAGATGAAAATAATCCAACAATATAATACTCGGATCCGGCTTAAACCAAAGCCCACTAGTATTATCCGTCCGAATCATGATACGTGCACAAGTGTACGTATATGATCGAACCCTGCCGCAAAACCATACAGCCTCTATATCGTTTCGTCCGAAGCAGGGAAACCCTCTGTATGGGACTTTCAAAACTCGCCAATACACTGGTAGTGGGTTTAACCACAAGCACGTCATCGGCACTAGCTGTACGTAACGGCTACTCAGGTATTAAGCGAAAGGAAGGCCGGCGAGCAAACTCATCTTGAAACTCCTACTGAGCCTGATAGTGACAATATCCATACAGTCCAGTCCGTTCGTCTATGAGTATCACATATCGAGTCTAGGGGGTGGATAAAGTCAGACCCTAATAACGCGACATTTAGTGTCGGTATGAAACCTATCACCACCTGAGAAACTACCGATCCTAGATCAGTAATTCTCGACTACCTTGGCCAAGGATTTCTAGTGATGGCCACCCGTACACTACGCGACATCAACCCCCAATACCGGGAGAGAAGAATCCCTGACGATCTGCTTACTGCCTCCATGTGGCTCAAAACTGTACCCAACTAAAACCAGTTTGCATGACTCTTTTGAGCCGTGGTAGGGTAGTAATCAAAGCACAGTAAGAACTCACACGAGAAAAATGATGATCTCAGGTCGACAGACTAACCTGTACACATGTCACCTGGGAACTGCTATCTGACAATAGGTATAATACAAACTAGTATGTTCCCGGCGAGTCCGTCCGGTGTACTAATAACCCAATGAGCACCTGTATACATCTTAGGTAAACAAACTGACACCAATGGCTTGTGAGACCGGCCACCGCCCCTCGTCGGGGTCTCGATCAGTATACACTAGTCTACTCTGGAGTATTGATGCCCAGTCTCGAAACTCCCATGACTAGGGATATTTAAGGATGTGCTTATAGACCACCCAGCTCCCACGTATATGATCGCCATCATAATACTGGTAGTCAAGCAAGAATCCTATGGGCTTTATCTGTTGGGTTCCTAAGCACGCCAGCAAGGTTTCAGGTGGCATCATCCATGCCAAATTAAAATTTTTCCATGCTAAAAGAACCCTAACCTAGGATGTTTAACAAGAGAATCATACGAAAATGAAATGTAAACAACTTTACATCTAAGTAAGTAGAGATTACAACCTTTGTAGTCCGTTCCTTCACTTCAATAGCTCCGTATTGTGGTCCCTTCGCTGCGATCAACGAACTCCCGGACTTTTGAGAGGCTCCATAAGATGTATGATGCATGCTTGCTAGAAGTATTCAAAGTCTATGATGATCTACTTCGAGGAAACACGGACTCAAGCTATCTCTTCACTAATATGGAATTAGTGAAGCTAACACCTTAATCTAAATGGCTAGTATAGAAGAGGATGATGAAGTAGGAATTTTGCTCATTTTAGAATTTAATTTCTCACAATTTTTCTTCTATTTCTCAAAATCAAGAGAGCTAGAGAGAGATGAAGAAGAAGATGAAGTGAATGAGAGAGTGAGGTTAGAAATGCAACCATGGTGAGTTTTGTCATACGTTAACCCATGTAGAGAATAAACCATGGCTAAGGGTTAAAGGTTAGGTTAACAAATATCTTAATTAAAAATAAAAGAGGTGGACTTAGTCAATGTACTACAAGCTTCATCCAAGCTCATAACCATGACTAATTCTCCAATAATTTTGAATTTGCTTAATAATAAATATTAACCCATATTAATCCTAGCATGGTGTAAGTCTCATATACCCTTGTTGCATGTGTAACCTAGCGTGACAAATGAATATATATCACATATATATTTATCTGTGCATAAAGAAAACAATACATTTAACATATATCACATATATATCAATGTATCATAAGTGAGAAAAAGAAATGCTTAAGTGAGCTAATATTAGTTAATGTAATGTAATATATCAAATATATAATTATACATTAAATTATTAAATCAACACTTGATTTAATAATCCGGCTATATCACATATAACCGACTAATATAAAATGTATCATTTCATCAAATCAATACTTGATCCGATGACCCGACTATATCATATATAACCGGCCGATATCACATATCGCGAGAATAGAATACGGTATCACATACACGTATTAATCTCGGTCCCGCACATATCACATATGTGCTCCTACTCCATTTCGCCTGAGCCACGAAACCTCTGTGTAGGACTCTAAAGACTCGTCAACACGCCGGCAGTAGGTAGTGATCATTTCAGTCACCCACAAGCCGTCAACGGTCAGCTAAACGTAATGGCCACCCGGGTATTGAGCGATCAGAAGATCAACAAGCAAGCCATCTTACACTCCTATGAATCCAATCAGTAACACTACCGTACAGTCCGGTCTCTTCGTCTGATATGTCGCATATCTTGTCTAGGGGTGGTAAACGTCAGACCCCAGTAACCGATAAGTCGTGCCGATGTGAGGCTCATAACGGGTCGAGAAACTACTGATAACACTTACCAGTAGATCTCCATATCAGCCCTGGCCAGGGATTTCCTGTTATAGCCAATCAAGCACAGCGCAACATCAACCCCCAATACCGGGAGAGACGAAACCCTTCCTATCGCTCATTACCTCCATGTAATTCGGGATTGTACCCAAAAGCCACCGTTTTTCATATTCTGTTGAACGTGGTAAGGTGGAAATCAAAGCACAGTGGGAATCACACAACACTCTATGACGATCTTGAGTCTACAGACTAACCTGTACCAGTGTCACCAGAGAACTTCGATCCGACGATAGGTATAATACCAACTAGGAGTTCTCGGCGAGTCCATTCAGTGTACCCAGTCTCCACTGAGCACCCGTATACCATCTTTGATGTCAAACACCAATGGATGTGGGATCATCCATCGCCCATCATATGGGTCAAGAGGCGTATATGCTAGTCTACTCTAGAGTATCGATGCACTGTCTCGATACACCCTCGACTAGGAACAATTATAGGATGTACTTGTGGACTACCCTGGCCCCACTAGTATGATCTCTATCATAGTCCTAGTAGTCAAGTACACATCCTAAGGACTTTATCAACATGTGAGAGCAAGACAGTATCATAATACACGTCAACATGTTAAGACAAAGAGCAACCAGATAGCATACTATCATGTCGAGCAAGAAAGTCCTCTCTATATATATCCAAGCATACACTATAATATACATCATATGTACAATAATGGCCTCTAGGGCATATACATAACTAACAATCTCCCACTTGCACTAGGGCCAGTTGTTGTAGTATCTCTTACCCAACATCCCGAAGAGTCTCTCAAATTGTATCTGAGGTATGGCTTTCGTGAGTGGATCCGCAGTGTTGTCCTTTGTGTTAACTCTCCCGACCTTGATCTCCCGGTGACCAACTATCTCCCGGATCAGGTGATACCGCCTCAGAATATGCCTGGATCTCTGATGGGACCTGGTTTCCTTGGCCAAAGCCACTGCTCCATTGTTATCACAATACAAAGGTATTGGATGCTCGATGGACGGAACCACACCAAGTTCGTTTATGAACTTCTTCATCCAGACAGCTCTTTGGCAGCATCGTTGGTAGCGATGTATTCAGCCTCCATCGTCGAGCCTGCCACGGTTTTCTGTTTGGAACTCTTCCAACAAACCGCCCCTCCATTGAGGGTAAAGACAAATCCCGAGACCGACTTAAAGTCGTCTTTATCACTCTGGAAGATCGAATCGGTAAAGGACTCCACTTGGAGTTCTCTGTTACCATACACCAAGAACATCTTTTTAGTCCTTCTCAAGTACTTGAGAATGTTCTTCACAGCTGTCCAGTGACTCTCTCCTGGATCTGCTTGATACCTACTCTCTACACTTAGTGAGTATGCTACATCGGGTCTGGTACATAGCATCGCGTACATGATAGAGCCTACTGCCGAAGCATAGGGTATCCCATGCATGCGAGCTCTCTCTAAATCAGTTTTTGGAGATATCTCTTTGGAGAGAGTGAGTCCTGAGATCGTGGGTAAATTCCCACGCTTGGATTCTTCCACACTAAATCTCTTTAGTATGGTGTCAATGTATCTGGATTGGGACAATCCCAGTATCCGTTTAGATCTATCTCTATAGATCTTAATCCCCAAGATGTAGGAGGCATCACCTAGATCTTTCATTGAGAATCTATGTGATAAGAAGAACTTGTCCGAGTGCAGCATAGGAACATCATTTCCTATCAAGAGTATGACTTCCACATACAATATGAGGAAGACAACCTTACACTCTGCCAACTTCTTGTATATACAAGGTTCATATATATTTTTGACGAAGTCAAACTCTTTGACTACGACATCAAAACAGATGTTCCAACTCCGCGACGCCTACTTCAACCCGTAGATAGATTTAAGCAGCTTGCACTAAAGAGCTCCTTCTATGACGACATCAAGGTTTAGGGGGCATCGTGCATGCCGTTTCAAAATTTTTTCCGTTACAAAGAACCCTACGCTAGAATCGTTAACTAGAGATTTAGACCGAACAAGATGCAAACAACTTTTACATCAAAGAGAATAAGAATACAACCTTCGTAGACGGTCCTTCTCTTCAATATGCTCCGTGTAGTAGTCCCGCGACTCCACAAGGCTTCTCTTGAGACTTTGAACAAGCTTCCTTCGTAGCCTTCGTGCCAAAGATGATCCACCTCGAAGCTCCTACTAATTCAAGCTATCACTACACTAAACCCTTTAGTGTATGAAACACATCACACTAATTTGCTAAAAGGGTGTGAGATGATGAAGTAGGGGATGTAAAGAGCTCACTTATTTGTGCTCAAGCTTCATGATTCACATCACATGTGAGGGTTGAAGCTTGAGGAAAAGCAAGAAGAGGAAGAAGAAGCATGAGAGCAAGCACGGGAGAAAAAATGGCTAAGTCTTTTAGGAATGAACAAGAAAATGAATGATAATTCTTGACCCCTCACTCATTCAAGCATGGAATTATGCAATATTAAATTGCAACCATGCTTGAATAGTGAGTCAAGAATGAATAAACAATATAAAACACCATGCTTGCAACCATGCTTCAACTTTACACCTCATTTCTATTTTCACAAAATAGAAAAGGAAATGCCATGATTCATTTTAATATATATATATATATATATATCATATTTATTAATATATATTTAATGAAGATTAATTAGTGAGCTAATGATATTAGTTAATATGTAATTATATCACATATAATTTATATCATATTATTAAATCAACATTTGATCTAATAATCCGGTTATATCATATACAACCGACAAATATCATTTATCTGTATATCACATTATCGAATCAACACTTGATTCGACAATTTGGTTATATCACATATAACCGTACCGAAAACAGATGACTGCCAGATTACAATACGGTATCACATACTCGTATTTAATCGGGCTTACACACATATCACATATGTGTCCTACTTCGTTTCGCTTGAACCAGGGAACTTCTGTGTGGGACTCTAAAGACTCGTCAATATGCCGGTAGTACGTGATGATCATATTAGTCACCTACAAGCCGTCAGCGGTACTAGCTGGACGTAACGGCTACCCGGGTATTGAGCGATATGAAGATCAACAAGAAAGCTTGTCCATAGTCTCCATGAAGCCTATCAGTAACACTACCGTAAAGTTCGGTCTCTTCATCTGATATGTCGCATATCATGTATAGGGGTGGAAATTGTCAGACCCCAGTAACGTGATAAGTCGTGTCGATGTCTGGCCTATGACGGGTCGAGAAACTACTGATAACACTTATCAGTAGATCTCCATATCAGCCCTGGTCAGGGACTTCCAGTTATAGCCAATCGAGCATAGCGCAACATCAACCCCAAATACCGGAAGAGACGAAATCCCTCCTATCGCTCATTGCCTCCATACGACTCGGGACTGTACCCAAAATCTACCTGTTTGCACGACTCCTCTTGAGCATGGTAGGGAGGAAATCAAAGCACAGTGGGAGCCGCACAAGACTCTATGACGATCTCGGGTCTACAGACTAACCTGTACCAGTGTCACCAGAGAACTTCTATCTGACGATAGGTATACTACCACATAGGAGTCCTCGGCGAGTCCTGTTCAGTGTACCCAGTCTCCACTGAGCACCCGTATACCATCTCTGATATCAAACACCAATGGATGTGGGATCATCCATCGCCTATCATATGGGTCAAGAAGCATATACGCTAGTCTACTCTGAGATATCGATGCCCTGTCTCGATATTCCCTCGACTAGGAACAATTAAAGGATGTACTTGTGAACTACCCTGGCCCCACTAGTATGATCTCCATCATAGTCCTGGTAGTCAAGTACATATCCTAAGGGCTTTATCAACATGTGAGAGCAAGACAGTATAACAATATATAAGTCTACATGTTAAGATAAAGGTAACCAGATAGCATACTATCATGTCGAGCAAGAAAGTCATCTTTATATATATATCCAAGCATCCACTATAATATACATCATGTGTACAATAATGGCCTCTAGGGCATACATATAACTAACAATCTCCCACTTGCACTAAGGCCATGTGTTGTAGTATCTCATACCCAACATCCCAAAGAGTCTCTCAAATTGCGTCTGGGGGAGGGCCTTCGTGAGTGGATCCGCTATGTTGTCCTTCGTGTCAACTCTCCTGACCTCGATCTCTTGGCGATCTACTATCTCCCGGATCAGGTGATACCGCCTCAGAATATGTCTGGATCTCTGATGGGACCAGGGTTCCTTGGGCAAAGCTACCGCTTCATTGTTATCACAATACATAGGTATTGGATGCTCAATGGACTGAACCACACCAAGCTCAGCAATGAACTTCTTCATCCAGACAGCATCTTTGGCAGTATCGTTGGCAGCGATGTATTCAGCCTCCATCTTCGAGTCTGCAACGGTGTCTTGCTTGGAACTCTTCCAGCACACCATCCCTCCGTTGAGGGTAAAGACAAAACCCAAGACCGACTTACTGTCGTCCTTATCACTTTGGAAGCTCGAGTCTGTAAAGGACTCCACTTGGAGTTCACCATTACCGTACACTAAGAACATCTCCTTAGTTCTTCTTAAGTACTTGAGAATGTTCTTAACAGTTGTCCAGTGATTCTCTCCAGGATCTGCTTGAAACCTACTCACTACACTTAGTGAGTATGCTACATCGGGTCTGGTACATAACAACACATACATGATAGAGCCTACTGCCGAAGCATAGGGTATCCCTTGCATGCGAGTTCTCTCCAAATCAGTCTTGGGAGACATCTATTTGGAGAGAGTGAGTTCAGAGATCGTGGGTACATTCCCACGCTTGGAATCTTCCATACTAAACCTCTTTAGTACAGTGTCTATGTACCTGGATTGGGATAATCCCAGTATCCTTTTAGATCCATCTCTATAAATCTTAATCCCTAAAATGTAGGAGGCATCACCTAGATCTTTCATTGAGAATCTTTGTGATAAGAAGAGTTTGACTGAGTGTAGCATAGGAACATCGTTTCCTATCAAGAGTATGTCATCCACGTACAATACGATGAAGACGACCTTACTCTCTACAACCTTCTTATATATACAAGGTTCATCTATGTTTTTGATGAAGTCAAACTCTTTGACTACCTCATCAAAACAGATGTTCCAACTCCGTGATGCCTCCTTTAACCCGTAGATGGGTTTAAGCAGCTTGCACACCTTTCCACTGCTCCCACTGTCTACGAAGATGAGTCATGCACACGCTCTCTTCTAAATCACCATTTAGAAAGGCAGTCTTAACATCCATTTGCCAGATTTCGTAGTCATGTTATGCAGCGATGGCAAGTAGGTGTTAGTTATATGTATGCCCTAGAGGCCATTACTATACATAGGATGTATATTGTAGTGGATGCTGGGACATATATAGGGATGACTTTCTCGCTCGACATGATAGTATGCTATCTGGTTACTCTTTACCTTAACGTGTACACTGATTGTCTCTCTGTTACATGTTGGTAAAGCCCTTAGGATGTGTACTTGACTACCTGGACTATGATGCGGATCATACTAGTGGGGACATGGTAGTCCATAAGTACATCCTTAGGGCTTTACCAACATGTAACAGAGAGACAATCAGTGTACACGTTAAGGTAAAGAGTAACCAGATAGCATACTATCATGTCGAGCGAGAAAGTCCTCCCTATATATGTCCCAGCATCCACTACAATATACATCCTATTTATAGTAATGGCCTCTAGGGCATACATATAACTAACAATCTCCCACTTGCACTAGGGCCATCTGTAGCAGTGGTTGTAGTATCTCATACTCAACCATCCCATAAAAGTCTCTCTCTGGGAATAGGCCGTCGTGAGTGGATCCGCCGTGTTGTCCTCTGAGTCTACTCTCCTAACCTCGATCCCCTGGAGATTAACCATCTCCATGATCAGGTGATACTGCCTTAGAATATGTCTGGATCACAGACGGGACAGACGTTCCTTGGCATAAGCCACAACTCCATTATCACACAATGGGAGGAACGAAGTTCATCTCATGAACTAATATACATCCAGACTGCCTCTTTGGTAGCATCTCAAGTAGCGATGTATCCTGCCTTTATCGTCTAGTATGCCACGGTATCTAGCTTGGAACTCTTCCAACATACCGTCCCTTTACTGATGGTAAAGACAATGCCTGTGACTGACACTCAGTCGTCTTTATCACCCTGGAACCCTTCCAGTGATTCTCCTCAGGATCGGTTGATACCATCTCACTACAACTAGTGAGAATCCTAACATCCAATTAGATCTATCCCATTGATCCAAAACCCAGGATTTAGGAGGTATCACTTTGATCCTATATTGGAGAATCATTGTGATAAGCGGAGATTGACCGAGCGTAGCATAGGAAACTCCTTCCCTATCAAGAGTATGTCATCCACGTACTCTACGAGGATCATCACCATACTCCCTACTACCTTTTTGTATATACAAGGTTCATCTACCATTTTGATGATGTCAAACTTTTTGACTAACACATCAAAACAGATGTTCCAACTCCGCGATGCCTGCTTTATCCTATAAAGCATCTTGCACACGCTTCCGCTGCTCCCACTGTCTACGAAGCCCTCTGGCTGTGTACTTATAGACGCACTCTTCTAAAACATCATTTAGAAAAGCAGTCATGACACCCAACCACCAGATATCGTAGTCATGGTATGTAGCCGTGGCAAGTAGGATCTGGATGGACTTAAGCATAGATCCTTAGAAAAGGTTTCAACACAATCCACACCCGGTCTATGATGCAAACCTTTAACAAGTCTAGCTTTGAAAGTCTCAACCTTTCCAAGTACACCAAGTAATCTTCTCAAGATATACTTGCTCCTGATGGGGATTTAACCCTTCAGATATAGCAACCAAAGTCTATACTTTGTTGGTGTATAAGGATTCCATCTCAGATCGCTAAGCATCCAGCCATTCTTACAGAGTCCCTACTCTCGATGGCCTGCTCGAAACTAGTTGGGTCATCATCTCATGATGCAATCCTCGCTCCCACTATCATAGAGAAACCGAAGTATCTCTCAGGTGGGTGAGGAACCCTACTAGATTGGCGGAGAGGCTGAGGTACGTTTGTATCTACTGAATCCTTTGGTTCTACCAAATCATCTGCTGTTGTTTGTATAGCTAGAACCTTTCCAGTTCTACATAACAGATCTTGCCTCGAGCTTGTCCGGATTTTGCTTTTCAGACATAGGCCGGACAACCCCAAATCTTAAGGAACTTAAGATATGGGCTCTTCCATTTCCATATCACATATGAAGTGGTAGACAACTTGATTTGATTGGAACCGTATTCAATAGGTATGCATCTTCTCAAGCGCATAACACCCAAAAGGAAATAGGTAACTCAGTAGTACTCATCATAGAGCACACCTTATCAAATAGGGTGTATCTGCTCCACCCCGATATACCATCGTGCTTTGGTGTATACGAGGGAGTAATACTGAGAGAGAATCTCATTCTCCTTTAGAATAATCCAGGATTTCTATGCTCAAGTATTCTCCTCCTTGATCACATCAAAGGACATAATACTTATACCCGTATTTTGGTTCTCTACTTCTAAATCATATTCTGTGAATATCTCAAAAGGTTCGGACTTGTGTTTCAACAGGAACATATGTCTGAATCTTGAGAGATTATCAGAGAATGTAATGAAGTATAAAGAACCGGTCCTGGCATGTGTAGACAGGGGACCTTACATACATCAACATGTATCAATCCCAAGAGTTCATTAACTCTTTCTCTGTTTCCAGTAAACAGAGCTATGGTCATCTTATCTCTGTGACATGACTGGCAAGTTTCACAAGATGTAGATTTAAACTGATTTAAATATGCATCTTCATGAAACTTTTGCTAGTCGGGTCGCATTGATATGACCTAGTCTACAATGCCTCAAGTAGGATTCATTCATTTCTGAACTCTTCCTCTTGTGTGTGTTCCGTATACTAAGAACTGTAGTTTGATTTAGAACATCAATGCTTTTAGATAACGTGCCTGAACCGATCAACTTTTGATATAGGAAATGTTCAAAACATTATCCATCAATACAAAATTATATCCTTTCTTTACTAGTAAAGAGACTGATATGATTTTATATATCAGGTTCGGTATCTAATAACATTCGTTTAGAATTAATGTATTGGTAATACAGGTGACAGTGACCAACAGACTTGGCTGCAACTCTTGCCCCGTTTTCTGCCTCATGAAACTTATCACCCGTTCTCAGTCCTCTACCTTTCTGTAGCCCTATGTAACATATTACATATCTGAGATCCTGATCTGGTATCACATATTCAGGACGTAAAGGATATTGAGAAACAGTTCTCTGTAATGAACACACCCGAAGATGATGCATCAGCATGCACTCTCTTCGTTTGGGCGGCACGGGAATTCTGGTAATCCCCAATTTCCTGCTCTGTCTTATAACAATTATAAGTTGGAGCGGGACCAACGTTCCCCAGCACAGTATAACAAGCGGGTTCGGTCAAAGATCCGTATTATTATCTTGATTAAGGCGTGATATGGTCGCTACCTGGAGAGAGAGAGAAGAAAACACTCAGCGTGCGCTCTTGCAAGAATAGATTGGTTATTATTTTATCTAATCAGGATGGCTCCCACTGTTTTTTATCAAATCTTCCTTCAAACCCTAAAAGGAAAGACTAGCCGGGATTAATTACACACTTCAAGTTCGCCAATCTTTCAGCCAGGCCAGTGTCGGTACTTTGAGGGAGGTCCCCCGTGCTTTCGCACGAACCTAATTAATGTAAACCTCGTTTTCCCAGAGGCGTAACCTCGTTAACACCTTTCTAGACACCTACTTGATCGGCTAATTGTAATGTATAAAACTCTCCCAGGAGTAACTCTTACTCGCAGCGGGTATCGGGATCCAACTATCTCATAGAAGGTATGCAATCTCATTGCAAATTTCAACACTTGAAATTCCCGATAATATTTTGCCCCTAGTGTTCTATGACCTTGACGAATGCCAAACAACCCATAGTCCACTAGTCAAGTTCAACCCGTACATTTCTTGATTGAACTAAACCCACCCGCACGACCCTTGACGAATGCCAAACAACGACGTACGAATACCCTAATCCAATCGCATCATATGCTCAAGAAGATAAATACTAGTTAGCTACCGTACACTACGCCTTGACGAATGCCAAACTACCGCAGCACGAATACTAACTAGTACATATCTGAAATGACGGAGGGATACGACAGGTTTTTCTGAAAACCTATTGCCTAATGAACTTGATATCTTTGTAGAATCAAATGATTTCAAAATGGAGTGCTTTTGAGGCTTCTCTAGTTTTGCTAAAGGAGTCACTCCTGGTGAAGGGATCGTCGGTCCTTTCCTCTTCGAATGAGGTGCGGGATATATCATATATATCACTATGCAAAGCAGAAACTCTTAAAAGCAATCAAAAGACAAACCGAGTGTGTAGCATCTGCCAGTTATTGCTAAAGGAGTCACTCCCGGTGAAGGAATCTCGGTCCTTTCCTCATCGAATAAGGTGCAGGATATATCATATATACCGCTGTGCAAAGCAAGAACTGTAGCTACCTGTTTTATTTTGAAATTCGATTCTACAACATCTTAGGTTTCTTTTATTTCATTAATCTCATTAATGAAGTCCCATCATTTAAGTACCTAAACATCACAGATAAATACGACGTACACTTATGCCATCCGCATTCGCCTCGATGTCCCCTCGTGCACCGTTATGTTTGGTAACTAACGGCAGAGCAGGGCAGGGCTAGCGCGGGTGTAAAACATAAGTAACGCCTACATAATATATCATATATACTATATACAGTATCCATCACAGAACATCACATGATCACATCACAGATATCGCAGCAGAAGAAACATATGAAATATTGGATATACTAGGACGTCCGTGTTTTTAATACGAGCCAGTATAAAACACGGATTCCACGGTCGGGATGAATAGCCAAACCCACACCCCTAGACCCCTATGAGAGCGGCAAGCAACCCTACCAATTCTGGAGTTAGGAGACCCGGACTCGACTCCTCGAGTTGGTCTCCCACTGGACCCCAGAACCCGGTTACTTGTGCTCCCCTCCTTGGATCTATCCTAGTGCGGAAAAGTAAATAATATACAAAGGGTGACAACTTCCGCAACCTGGAAGCGCCCCAATAAAAGAATATTACATACAAGTTTTTACATGAATGAAAATGAAAAACACTCATCTCACATAAAAACCCCCGGCTATTCAAACACGACGATCCAATATAACATATCCAGCAACACATAACATCACATGTCATCAAACGTAAGTAAATATGCGCATCCCAATTGTCGTTGACATATAGCAACGAAACCGGCGATATCACATATTACACTTACGGTTACAGAAAAGAAAGTGTAAAACTACAACAGTTGGAATCCGCAACCACCTCAGACATCGCATGCCTGACCAAATGAATTCTTTAGACATCGCATGCCTAACAATTATAAACCCCGCATTTTAGTCTCATTATCGAAAACACTTTTCAATATCAAGTCGGGCAATTCAACAAGATTCCCGACATCCTGATCGAATGCTCGTCGCAAACTTCAGTAGACGGCCGCACCCCCGATACCGTCGTCGAAGTGCACCAAAGCGGAACACCGCTGCCGCGAGCACCCGAACGGATGCTTTCGGCGACGAGGTTCTCCTACAGTCACTTGGTCGGGGCTATGGGGTGAGGCTGTCTATTAAGTTTACCCGGCGAGTATCCGCGTACGCTACGTGATTGCGACGGACTTTTGATCACATCAAAATTCCGTGGCAACCGATCAAGTGAGACTAAATTGCTAGATTTACAACATTCATTCAGTTATCTCATAGCTCATTGTGAATTCCAATTATTGTATCCCATTCCGGATAAATAGAAAATGTCAAACTTTCCGATCGAACAATCGAACACCCAAGTTTTCCCGATACAGATCAACACATGAAATAAGTCTAACAACATTCAGTTCGTGCCTCAGTACCAACGGTCCAGCCGTAGAAGGGTCAAGCCAACGCCTCACATGTGGCACGCCGTACTGCCCCAAACCCGAAGGTTCAAAGGGCAGTTCAAGACGGTCACATAATCGAGTTAAGGTTTGTTGTCTTCTAGAGGGTCCATCGAGTTACTTGCACTACTTAGAACGTCGTTAAACTACGGAAAAATCCAACACTTGGAAATTTCCCAACAGGGGAAAAATTGGGTATTTATATCCGGTCGAACTTTTTATCATATTCTAAAATTTATCCGGAAAGCCACACAGACAAAATTTGATAATCCGGTCGAACACTCGAATCCCCAAAACAACCCAGAAAATTCAAAACTGGAAAACATATTAAAAATTCCCAGAAAAAGCACCACTGGGAACTAAGAATTAAGGTGCAAAATTCGATGCACAAAAAGCCAAAGTGGCCGCGGAACCGCCGCATGAGCATGCTCATGCCGCGGATCCGCGGCGATATTAAGGAATTAGGCGCTCGAATTTTGCAGTAATCCTTAGATATTCCTGCTGAGTTTTCTGAATATTTTTAATCTAGAAAAAACCACGATTTTAGAAAATGTCCAGAGAGCTATTTTGGGGTTAGGTTTTCGGTTCGTCCGGCTTTCAAACTCCGTCTGGACTTCGCCTAAGGCTCTAGCTAGGCTCTGATACCACTGTAGGGTTCCTAGGCACCCTCAAGAGGTCTCACAAGGCATCAACCATGCTAATTTCAAACTTTACGGTGCCGAGAAACCCTAGACTAGATCGTTAACTAGAATATTAGGCGAAAGATGCAACTAGTTTACAACTAAACTACAAGAATACGGAAATACAACCTTTGTAGATCCGGTCCTCCACCTCCACGGCTCCGTGATGAAGTCCTCTCCGCTGTCCATATCAAATCAAGTTGCCTACCACTTCATATGTGATATGGAAATGGAAGAGCCCATATCTTAAGTTCCTTAAGATTTGGGGTTGTCCGGCCTATGTCTGAAAAGCAAAATCCGGACAAGCTCAAGGCAAGATCTGTTATGTAGAACTGGAAAGGTTCTAGCTATACAAACAACAGCAGATGATTTGGTAGAACCAAAGGATTCAGTAGATACCAACGTACCTCAGCCTCTCTGCCAATCTAGTAGGGTTCCTCACCCACCTGAGAGATACTTCGGTTTCTCTATGACAGTGGGAGCGAGGATTGCATCATGAGATGATGACCCAACTAGTTTCGAGCAGGCCATCGAGAGTAGGGACTCTGTAAGAATGGCTGGATGCTTAGCGATCTGAGATGGAATCCTTATACACCAACAAAGTATGAACTTTGGTTGCTATATCTGAAGGGTTAAATCCCCATCAGGAGCAAGTATATCTTGAGAAGATTACTTGGTGTACTTGGAAAGGTTGAGACTTTCAAAGCTAGACTTGTTAAAGGTTTGCATCATAGACCGGGTGTGGATTGTGTTGAAACCTTTTCTAAGGATCTATGCTTAAGTCCATCCAGATCCTACTTGCCACGGCTACATACCATGACTACGATATCTGGTGGTTGGGTGTCATGACTGCTTTTCTAAATGATGTTTTAGAAGAGTGCGTCTATAAGTACACAGCCAGAGGGCCTCGTAGACAGTGGGAGCAGCGGAAGCGTGTGCAAGATGCTTTATAGGATAAAGCAGGCATCGCGGAGTTGGAACATCTGTTTTGATGTATTAGTCAAAAAGTTTGACATCATCAAAATGGTAGATGAACCTTGTATATACAAAAAGGTAGTAGGGAGTATGGTGATGATCCTCGTAGAGTACGTGGATGACATACTCTTGATAGGGAAGGAGTTTCCTATGCTACGCTCGGTCAATCTCCGCTTATCACAATGATTCTCCAATATAGGATCAAAGTGATACCTCCTAAATCCTGGGTTTTGGATCAATGAGATAGATCTAATTGGATGTTAGGATTCTCACTAGTTGTAGTGAGCTGGTATCAACCGATCCTGAGGAGAATCACTGGAAGGGTTCCAGGGTGATAAAGACGACTGAGTGTCAGTCACAGGCATTGTCTTTACCCTCAGTAAAGGGACGGTATGTTGGAAGAGTTCCAAGCTAGATACCGTGGCATACTAGACGATAAAGGCAGGATACATCGCTACTTGAGATGCTACCAAAGAGGCAGTCTGGATGTATATTAGTTCATGAGATGAACTTCGTTCCTCCCATTGTGTGACAATGGAGTTGTGGCTTATGCCAAGGAACGTCCGTCCCATCAGTGATCCAGACATATTCTAAGGTAGTATCACCTGATCATGGAGATGGTTAATCTCCAGAGGATCGAGGTTAGGAGAGTAGACTCAGAGGACAACACGGTGGATCCACTCACGACGGCCTATTCCAAGAGAGAGACTTTTATGGGATGGTTGAGTATGAGATACTACAACCACTGCTACAGATGGCCCCAGTGCAAGTGGGAGATTGTTAGTGTAGGGTTCCTAGGCACCCTCAAGAGGTCTCACAAGGCATCAACCATGCCAATTTCAAACTTTACGGTGCCGAGAAACCCTAGACTAGATCGTTAACTAGAATATTAGGCGAAAGATGCAACTAGTTTACAACTAAACTACAAGAATACGGAAATACAACCTTTGTAGATCCGGTCCTCCACCTCCACTGCTCCGTGATGAAGTCCTCTCCGCTGTCCATATCAAATCCCGGGATCTAGCGTCGGCTTCATCGGAGGAAGAGCGGGCTAGGTCATCGACGACGTGCCGAAGATGATCTACGTCGAGGCATCGCTAGATCAAGCTCCAACTTCACCAAGTCTAGAAACTTGTGAAGAAAACACACTCTACTACTTGGCAAGAGGTAGAGGATGAAGAAATAGGAAGTGGGTAGACTTTAGAATTGGATTTCTCAATCATTTCATCAATCCACCATTGATGAAGTCAAGCTTCTTCAAGTGAAGAAGAAGAAGAAGATAGTGTTATGATAAGTTAATTAATATTGAAAAGAAAATCAATACTTATCATATAATGAACCATGGTCAAGTGTAGAGATTAAACCAAGGTTAGTTGGAATGGTTAGGGTTAAGGATGAGATAAGAATGGTTGACTTGATCAAAGCTTCAAGAAGCTTCAACATAAAAACAAAATAAGCCACCATCCTTAAAAATTTCCAAAATGAATATATAAATAAATAAATAAGATAATCAAAACCCTAATCATTAACTTAACCATGGTTTAAACTTTACACTTAACCAAGTTAACATGTATCATCAAACATGATACATGCAAGTGCACAAAAGTATATCACATATACAACTTGTGAACTTCAAGTGAGAAAAATCCATTTAAAGTGAACCAATACTAGTTAATGCAAAGTAATATATCAAATATATAATTATACATTAAATCATTAAATCAACACTTGATTTAACGATCCGGTCATATCGCATATAACCGACTAGTATCCTATGTATCGGTTTATCGAATCAATGCTTGAATCGATAACTAGGTTATATCGCATACAACCATTCGATACATTTATCGCGAGAATGGAATACGGTATCACATACACGCATTATTCTCGGTCCCGCACATATCTCATATGCGCTCCTATTTCGTTTCGCTTGAGCCAGGAAACCTCTGTGTAGGACTCTAAAGACTCGTCAATACGCCGGCAGCAGGTGATGATCATATCAAACACCCACAAGCCGCAAGCGGTCTGCTAAACGTAACGGCCACCCGGGTATTGAGCGATCAGAAGATCGACGAGCAACCCCGCTCACACTCCAGTGAATCCAACCAGTAACACTACCGTACAGTCCGGTCTGATCGTCTGATATGTCACATATCTCGCCTAGGGGTGGTAAACGTCAGACCCCAATAGCTCGATAAGTCGTGTCGATATGAGGTCTATAACAATTCAAGAAACTACTGGTAACACTTACCAGTAAATCTCAGCAACCCTGGCCAGGGATTTCCTGTTATTGCCAATCGAACACAGCGCAACATCAACTCCCTATACCGGGAGAGACGAATCCCCTCCTATCGCTCATTGCCTCCATGTGACTCGGGACTGTACCCAAAAACCACCGTTTTGCACGCCCTCTTGGACGTGGTAAGATGGAAATCAAAGCACAGTGGGAACCACACAAGACTCTATGACGATCTCGGGTCAACAGACTACTCTGTACCAGTGTCACCAGAGAACTGCCATCTGACGTAAGGTATAATACCATCTGGGAGTTCTCGGCGAGTCCGTCCAGTGTACCCAGTCTCTACTGAGCACCCGTATATCATCTCTGATGTCAAACACCAATGGATATGGGATCATCCATCGCTCATCTGTATGGGTCGAGAAGGTATACGCTAGTCAACATCTGGTATATCGATGCCCCGTCTCGATACACCCACGACTAAAGACCTTGAAGGATGTACTTATGGACTGCCATGTCCCCACTAGTATGATCCGCATCATAGTCCAGGTAGTCAAGTACACATCCTAAGGGCTTTACCAACATGTAACAAAGAGACAATCAATGTACACGTTAAGGTAAAGAGTAACCAGATAGCATACTATCATGTCGAGCGAGAAAGTCCTCCCTATATATGTCCCAGCATCCACTACAATATACATCCTATGTATAGTAATGGCCTCTAGGGCATACATATAACTAACAGTAGGATCCGGATGGACTTAAGTATAGCCACTGGAGATAAGGTTTCATCATAATCCACACCTGGTCGTTGACGAAAACCTTTTGCAACAAGTCTAGCTTTGAAAGTCTCAACTTTTCCATCTACACCAAGTTTCTTCTTAAAGATCCATTTGCTTCCAATGAGTTTTACCCCTTCTGGAGCAACTTCCAAAATCCATACTTTGTTGGTGTACATGGATTCCATCTCACATCTCATCGCATCTAGCCATTTCATAGAGTCCCTACTCGTGATGGCCTGCTCGAAGCTAGTTGGGTCATCATCTTCCATGATGCAATCCTCGCTCCCACCATCAACTAGAAAACCGTAGTATCTCTCAGATGGATGAGGAACTCTACTAGATCTGCGGAGAGGCGGGGGTTCGTTGGGAACTATTGGATCCTCTGGTTCCACCAAAACGTCAGTTGTACTCTATGCTGCTGGAACTTCTTCTAGTTCTACCTCACTGCAACTAATTTCTTTTACAAGAAATTCCTTTTCTAAAAAGGTGGCATGCTGAGCAACAAACACCTTTTGTTTCTCAGGGTGATAGAAGATATGCCCTCGTGAGTATTTGAGATATCCTACAAATTTGCACAGAACTAACCTTACTTCGAGTTTGTCCGGATTTTTCTTTTTGACATAGGCCGGACAACCCCATATCTTAATGAAATTAAGACATGGTCTCTTCCTATTCCATATCTCATATGGAGTGGTAGGTACAGATTTGGTCGGAACTCGATTCAATAGGTATGCAGCTGATTCAAGTGCATAACCCCAAAAGGAAATAGGTAACTCAGCAGTGCTCATCATAGAGCGCACTATATCTAATAGGGTGCGATTCCTCCATTCCGATACACCATTGTGCTGTGGTGTATATGGAGGAGTAAGCTGAGAGAGAATCCCATTCTCTTTTAAATAGAAAATCCAGGAACTCGGTGCTCAAGTATTCACCTCCTCGATCAGATCGAAGGATTTTGATACTTTTACCCGTTTGGTTTTCGACTTCGGATTTATATTCTTTGAATTTCTCAAAATCTTCAGACTTGTGTTTCAACAGGAACACATGACCGAATCTTGAGAGATCGTCAGTGAATATAATGAAGTACGAAAGACCATTTCTGGCATGCGTAGACATGGGACTGCATACATCACTATGTATTAGTCCCAAGAGTTCCGTAGCTCTTTCTCCGTGTCCTGTAAACGCAGTTTTGGTCATCTTTCCTTTGAGACATGACTGGCAAGTGTCATAAGATGAAAATTCGAATGGATTCAAATATCCATCTTTATGCAATTTAGCTAGTTGCGTTGCATTGATATGACCTAGTCTACAATACCACAAGAAGGCTTCGTTCATTTCTGAACTCTTCCTCTTGTGTGTGTTTTGTACGTTAAGAACTGTATTTTGATTCAGAACGTACAATCCGTTACATAACGCACCAAACCCAATCAATACTTGATTTAGATAAATGTTCATAACATTATTCTCTACTACAAAGTTATATCCTTCTTTATCTAATAAAAAGATTGATATTAAATTGCATATCATAGAGGGTACGTAGTAACAGTCGTTCAGGATCAATGTATTCCTTGTTGGTAATACAAGGTGATATTCACCAACTGCTTTGGCTGCAACATTTGCACCATTCCCTACTTTTAGGGAATGATCACCTTTTCCCAGTTCTCTACCCTTCCTCAGCCCATGCAACATATTGCATATGTGGGATCCCGATCCGGTATCTAATACCCCGGACGTAGAGTGTACTGAGAAACAGTTCTCTGTAATTAACACACCCGAAGAAGATGCATCAACATGCTTATTCTTCGCTTGGGTGGCGTGGGAATCCGGATATGTTCCTATTTCCTGCTCGGACTTATAACACTTATAAGTTGGAGCAGGACCAACATTCTTCTGCTCAGTATAACAAGCGGGTTCGGTCAATACGTCCATATTATTATCTTGATAAAGGCGTGACATTGGTTGCTGCCTGGAGAGAGATAGAAGGAAACGCGTTAGAGTGCGCTCTTTGCAAGATTAGATTGGTTATTATCCTATCTAATCAGGACGTCTCCCACTGGTTTTATCAAATCTTCCTTCAAACCGTAAAAGGTAAGACTAGCCGGGATTAATTACACCTTACAAGTTCGTCAATCTTTCATCCAGGCCAGTACTGGTACTTTAAGGGAGGTTCCCCGTGCTTTCACACGGACCTAATTAAAGTAAACCTCGTTTTCCCAGGGGCGTAACCCCGTTAACACCTTTCTAGACACCTACATTATTGACTAATTGTCCAGTGTAAAACTCTCCCAGGAGTAACTCCTACTCGCAGTGGGTATCGGGATCCAACTATCTCATAGAAGGTATGCAATCTTATTGCAAATTTCAACACTTGAAATTCTCGATAATACTATTACCCTTAGCAACCCATGACCTTGACGGAGGTCAACAAACCATAGGCTGCTAGTCAAGTTCAACCCGTTCATTTCTTGATTGAATTAAACCCACCCGCATGACCCATGACGGAGGTCAACTAGGCTATACGTCTACCCTAATCTAATCGCATCACATGTGGCAGATAAGCACTAATCAGCAACCGCACACTACGCCATGACGGAGGTCAACAAACGTAGCACGAATACTAAAAAGTACCTATCTGAAATGACGGAGGGCTACGCAGGCTTTTAAGAAAAACCATGAGCGTAATGAACTCGATATCGTTGCAGAATCGAGTGATTTTGAAAAGGAGTGTTTTTGAGGTTTTTCTAGTTTCGCTAAAGAGGTCACTCCCGGTGAAGGGATCTCGGCTCTTTCCTTATCGAATAAGGTGTTGGATATTCTACAAGGAATACCGCTATGCAAAGCAAGAACTATAGAAGCAATAAAAAAACTAAACCGAGTGATTTGTAGCATTTTCTAGTTTCGCTAAAGCGGTCACTCCCGGTGAAGGGATCTCGGCTCTTTCCTTATCGAATAAGGTGCTGGATATTCTACGAGGAATACCGCTACGCAAAGCAAAAACTAGAGCTACTCTTTTTGAAAATTTGATTCTACAATATATTTTGGTTTCTTTTCTTTCATTAATCTCATTAATGAAGTCCCATCAATTAAGCTTCCTAAGCATCACAGAAGAAACGAAAATATATCGCACATATAAAGTGATCACATCACAGAACATCAGCAGCAGAAGATATCATATGAAATATTGGATATACTTAGAATTCCGTGCTTTAAGTTAAGCCAGAATAAAACACGTATTCCACGGTCGCGATGAATAGCCAAACCCACACCCCTAGACCTCTACGAGAGCGGCAAGCAACCCTACCAATTCTAGAGTTAGGAGACCCGGACTCGACTCCTCGAGTTGGTCTCCCACTGGACTCTAGAACCCGGTTACTTGTGCTCGCCTCCTTGGGTCTATCCTAATGCGGAAAAGTAAATAATATACATCAATGGTGACATCATCCTCAACCCAGAAGTGCCACAATAAAAGAATATTACATACAATGAATTTTACATGAATGAAAATAAAAACTCTCATCTCACATAAAACCCCCGGTTATTCAAAACGCGACGATCCAATATAACATATCCAAGCAACACATAACATCACATGTTATCAAAAATTTAGACGATTTTAAACATTCCGATCGAATCAACAAACACCCACAATTACCCAGAAGAGCTCAACACTTGAGCAAAGTTAAAGTACCCAAAAACATGCCATAGTACCTATGATCCAGCCGTAGAATGGCCAAACCAACGCCTCACCTATGATACCGCGGAACTACGGCAAACCCTAAGGTTCAGTCGCGGTTCCGAGGGCACAGAATCGAGTTAAGGTTTTTGTTCTTCTAGAGGGTCCATAGAGTTACTTGCGTGACTATCGAATATAATTAACTTAAGAAAATTCCAACACTTGGAAATTTCCAGCAAGGGTTAAAATGGGTATTTGATATCCGATCGAACTTTTAATATCGTCTAAAAATAGCCCGAAAACTGTTAAAATTACGACTACGAAATACTCCGAGTTGCTATTTTGGTAAATAAACATCACATGCAAATTTAGCAAAAATAAACAACACATGAAACACCAAAACCCAGAGACCAGAACACACCACAAAGCACAACCCCAGAAGCCAAGGAAAATCCGGCGTCGCCGGAATTTTGTACTAGGTCGCCGGCCAAGATCCGAGGGCATGGGGTGTGTTTTGTGCTGTGTTCATATACTGTCCCATACTATATTCTGCACTTGTTTAAGTAATTTTTTGACAACTTTTAAAATTCGACAGAAACAGTAATTTTACAGTTTCAAGTTTCGGAGTTTTTCGGTTTCGTAATTCTACGCAATCCGTCTAATTCTCTAGTTTGGCTCTGATACTATTGAAGGGTTACTTATGACGACAGCAAGGTTTAGGGGGGGCATCGTGCATGCCGTTTTAAAAAAAAATTCCGTTACAAAGAACCCTACGCTAGAATCGTTAACTAGAGATTTTGACCGAACAAGATGCAAACAACTTTTACATCAAAGAGAATAAGAATACAACCTTTGTAGACGGTCCTCCTCTTCAATATGCTCCGTGTAGTAGTCCCTCGACTCCACAACGCTTCTCTTGAGACTTTGAACAAGCTTCCTTCGTAGCCTTCGCGCCAAAGATGATCCACCTCGAAGCTCCTACTAATTCAAGCTACCACTATACTAAACCCTTTAGTGTATGAAACACATCACACTAATTTGCTAACATGGTGTGAGTTGATGAAGTAGGGGATGTAAAGAGCTCACTTATTTGTGCTCAAGCTTCATGATTCACATCACATGTGAGGGTTGAAGCTTGAGGAAAAGCAAGAGGAGGAAGAAGAAGCATGAGAGCAAGCACGGGAGAAAAAATGGCTAAGTCTTTTAGGAATGAACAAGAAAATGAATGATAATTCTTGACCCCTCACTCATTCAAGAATGGAATTATGCAATATTAAATTGCAACCATGCTTGAATAGTGAGTCAAGAATGAATAAACAATATAAAACACCATGCTTGCAACCATGCTTCAACTTTACACCTCATTTCTATTTTCACAAAATAGAAAAGAAAATGCCATGCTTCATTTATATATATATATATATATATCATATATATTAATATATATTTAATGAAGATTAATTAGTGAGCTAATGATATTAGTTAATATGTAATTATATCACATATAATTTATATCATATTATTAAATCAACATTTGATCTAATAATCCGGTTATATCATATATGACTGACTAATACCATTTATCTGTATATCATATTATCGAATCAACACTTGATTCGACAATTTGGTTATATCACATATAACTGCACCGAAAACAGATGACTGCCAGATTACAATACGGTATCACATACTCGTATTTAATCGGGCCCACACATATCACATATGTGTCCTACTTTGTTTCGCTTCAACCAGGGAAATTCTATGTGGGACTCTAAAGACTTGTCAATATGCCGACATTAGGTGATGATCATATCAGTCACCTACAAGCCGTCAGCGGTACTAGCTGGACGTAACGGCTACCTTGGTATTGAGCGATATGAAGATCAACAAGCAAGCCTATCCATAGTCTCCATGAAGCCTATCAGTAACACTACCGTACAGTTCGGTCTCTTCATCTGATATGTCGCATATCATGTCTAAGGGTGGAAATCGTCAGACCCCAGTAACGTGATAAGTCATGTCGATGTCTGGCCTATAACGGGTCAAGAAACTACTGATAACACTTATCAGTAGATCTCCATATCAGCCCTGGCCAGGGACTTCTAGTTATAGCCAATCGAGCATAGTGCAACATCAACCCCCAATACCGGGAGAGACGAAACCCCTCCTATCGCTTATTGCCTCCATACGACTCGGGACTGTACCCAAAATCTACCTGTTTGCACAACTCCTCTTGAGCGTGGTAGGGAGGAAATCAAAGCATAGTGGGAGCCACACAAGACTCTATGATGATCTTCGGTCTACAGACTAACCTGTACCAGTGTCACCAGAGGACTGCTATCTGATGATAGGTATACTACCACATATGAGTCCTCGGCGAGTCCTGTTCAGTGTACCCAGTCTCCACTGAGCACCCGTATACCATCTCTGATGTCAAACACCAATGGATGTGGGATCATCCATCGCCCATCATATGGGTCAAGAAGCATATACGCTAGACTACTATGGGATATCGATGCCCTGTCTCGATATTCTCTCGACTAGGAATAATTGAAGGATGTACTTATGAACTACCCTGGCCCCACTAGTATGATCTCCATCATAGTCCTGGTAGTCAAGTACATATCCTAAGGGCTTTATCAACATGTGAGAGCAAGACAGTATAATAATATATAAGTCTACTTGTTAAGATAAAGGTAACCAGATAGCATACTATCATGTCGAGCATGAAAGTCATCTCTATATATATATCCAAGCATCCACTATAATATATATCATGTGTACAATAATGGCCTCTAGGGCATACATATAACTAACATTGTTCAGTGTACCCAGTCTCCACTGAGCACCCGTATACCATCTCTGATGTCAAACACCAATGGATGTGGGATCATCCATCGCCCATCATATGGTCAAGAAGCATATACGCTAGTCTACTCTGGGATATCGATGCCCTGTCTTGATATTCTCTCGACTAGGAACAATTAAAGGATTTACTTGTGAACTACCCTAGCCCCACTAGTATGATCTCCATCATAGTCCTGGTAGTCAAGTACATATCCTAAGGGCTTTATCAACATATGAGAGTAAGGCAGTATAACAATATATAAGTCTACATGTTAAGATAAAGGTAACCAGATAGCATACTATCATGTCGAGCAAGAAGTCATCTCTATATATATCCAAGCATCCACTATAATATACATCATGTGTACAATAATGGCCTCTAGGGCATACATATAACTTACATGCACACCTTTCCGCTGCTCCCACTGTCTACGAAGCCCTCTGGCTGAGTCATGTACACTCTCTCTTCTAAATCACTATTTAGAAAGGCGGTCTTAACATCCATTTGCCAGATTTCGTAGTCATGGTATGCAGCAATAGCAAGTAGGATCCGGATGGACTTAAGCATAGCCGCCGGAAAAAGATTTCATCATAATCCACACCTGGTCGTTGACAAAAAACTTTTGCAACAAGTCTAGCTTTGAAAGTCTTAACTTTTCCATCTACACCAAGTTTCTTCTTAAAAATCCATTTTCTCCCAATGGGTTTCACCCCTTCAGGAGCATCTTCCAAAGTCTATACTTTGTTGGTGTACATGGATTCCATCTTAGATCGCATTGCTTCCAGCCATTTCATAGAGTCCCCACTCGTGATGGCCTGCTCGAAGCTAGTTGGGCCATCATTTTCCATGATGCAATCCTCGCTCCGACCATCAATGAGAAAACCGTAGTATCTCTCAGGTGGATGAGGAACCCTACTAGATTGGCAGAGAGGCTGGAGTTCGTTGGGAACTACGGAATCCTCTGGTCCCACTAAATCTTCAGTTGTAATTTGTTCTGCTGGAACTTCTTCCAGCTCTACCTCTTCGCCATTAATTTCTTTTGCAAGAAATTCCTTTTCTAAAAAGGTGGCATGTTGAGCAACAAACACCTTTTGTTATTCACTGTAGTAGAATAGATATCCATTTGAATGTTTAGGATATCCAACAAACTTGAAAAGAACTGATCGTGCCTCGAGTTTGTCCGGATTTTGCCTTTTGACATAGGTCGGACAACCCCATATCTTAACTCGTTTAAGATATGGTCTCTTCCCACTCCATATCTCATATGGTGTGGTAGGTACAGATTTTGATGGAACTATATTCAATAGGTATGTTGCTGCTTCAAGCGCATAAGCCCAAAAGGAAATAGGTAACTCAGCGGTGCTCATCATAGAGCACACCATATCTAATAGGGTGCGATTCCCCCGCTCCGATACACTGTTTGTTAGATATGTATGCCCTAGAGGCCATTATTGTATAGTACTAGTTTGTATATTACATTTTGGAAGCTTGGGATATATATATGGTTTTACGACAGTCTTGCTCAATATAGTATGCTACTTGGTTTGTTTCTATCTTAATATGTGTATATGTTTCTTTTAACATATCGCTAAAAACATATTGGTAGAGCCCTTAGGATTTTTGCTTGACCACCAGCGTTGTGATGGCGATCACACTAGTGGGGGCTGGGTGGTCTATAAGCACATCCTTATTTTGGTCCCTGGTCATAGGATTATCGAGACAGGGCATCGATACTCCAGAGTAGACTGGTGCATACGCTTCTCTTCCCAGCAGGGGAGATGGTCTGTCCTACAGCCATCAGTACGTCGTACTGGAGATAGTATGCAGGTGCTCGTTAGGTTACGAGTACACTGGACAGGACTCGTCGGGAACTGTTGGTTGGTATTATACCTATCGTCAGTTAACAGTTCCCAGGTGACATGAGTACAGCTTAGTCCGCTGACTTGATACTGTCACTTCGCCTCGAGTGTGTTCCCACTGTTCTTAGATTACTACCCTACCACGGCTCTACTGAGTCGTGCAAACAGGTAGTAGTTGGGTGCAGTCCCGAAGCACTTGGAGGCAGTGACGGTTAGACAGGATTCGTCTCTCAAGGTATTGGGAGTTGATATCGCACTGTGTCTAGGAGAGCCATTACACATTGTCGTCCCTGGCCACGGCAAGCGAGAATTGCTGGTAGGTTTTCCAGTAGATTCTCAGGGTGTTTTGGGCTACACTCCGACACGACTTGTACCGCTATTAGGGGACTGACGTTTACCTCCCACGTAGGCCCGCCATGCGATATTCTCAGACGAACAGACCGGACTGTACGGAGATTGTCACATTCACACTCAGTAGGAGTTCGATGGGTTCACCTCATCAGTCTTCTTATCGGCATCTACCTGGGGACCGTTACGTACAGCTAGTACCGCTTGCGGTCTGTGGTTAAACCCACTGCCAGCGTAGTGTCGAGCCTTTAGATTCCCACACAGAGGGTTACTCGCCTTTGGGCAAAACAGAGTAGAGGTTGCATGGTTTTGCGACGGGGTTCGTTCACATCCGCGCACTTGTGCACGTTTGGTGTTCGGACAGTAGTTACTAGCGGGCTTTGGTTTAAGCCAGATCCTAGTAATTGTTTTGGGATTGGTTTTGTCTCAGTGTATTCGTGTTCCTTGGAGCACGGATACGGGTGTGTATGCACAGTTGACAGAGGCAGAGGCAGAGGATTCTCATTAGGGTTGTTGACCATTTGACTTTGGTTGACTTGTTGACCGTTGACTTTTCTCTTAATCCTAATGAGAATATGATATATGATTAATAATATTAATTAAGTATTATTGTGCCATGGTTGAGTTGAAAGTTTGACTTTGTTGACTTGTTGACTTTGTTGACCGGTTGACCATTTTGGACTTGTTGACCATCATCATTTCATGGCTATCATTCCATGGGTATGACTTTTGCTTGCTTGTTGTTTACATAATGCAATTATAGCATGAAATGATAATGGTCATTGAAACTAACCATCACCATATACTTAATTATTATTATTATTATTATCATTATTCTCACTTTTGTGAGAAGGGTTGGATTATGAGAGCTCATTCTATCATTCTCTTTCTTTCTCCAAGAAAGAAAGCTCTCCCTCTTCCTCTTCCTCTCTCAAGGTTCAAGTGTTCCATGAGTTGGAAATCATGAACCTTTGAGACAAAACCACCTTCACTCTTCTCTACTCAATCTAAGGTATTAGATTTAGCAAACCAAACACCTTAGCCATCTCTAGGTTGAGATAGGAGCTCAATTTCGAGACCCTCGGGTGGATCCATCTATGGCAAAGAGAAGACGACAAGGAGGATCCGTTCAAGCAACTACAAGGAGCAAACAAGAGGAAGAACCACAACAAGAAGAGAAGGAGTTCAGGACCAAGGTATAACCATTCTACATAGTAGTTAGAACTTGTAGAATTTTTGTTAGTTTTTGTTTAGCAACGATCCTTCTTGTACGGTCCATGTTACCTAGCCAGGGAAAATTTTCGTTTTACCTATTCCGCCTCCCCGAAAGGACCGGGGTGGGTAACGTGGACCTAACAGTGGTATCAGAGCCTAGCTAAACACTACCTAACATGTTAGCAAAGTAACTAGAAGTTCGATCGGAGAAAAAGTCACGAAACATGCCCGGAACAAGAACTTTCTGTCGATTTTTAAACTGCTATAAAAATTATTTGACATGTATCAAAAATTGGCTCATGGTTTTTAGTGAACAGTGCAGAAAAACGATCGACTGAACCGACCAACTCACCGCGGAAATGCGGCAAGAAGAGCTTCTTGCCGCGGATCCGTGGCCGAGTTGATTCGGCCGTGGATCGATTTTGCTGCAGTGTATTTCTAGGGGTGTTTTGGGATTTTTGGAATATGATTTTTCTGCCCAGATTTTCCAGAAAGCAAAATTTGTTTTTGGGGTTTAAAAATCCGTATTTTGATCGAACTTCTAAAGACTTATGCTAACGGGCTTATATCTGTGATGTGATATATGTATTGAACATCTTCTAATCGCTATACGTCGATTAGTGGGGGTTATACATATCTATGATCTGTAATGTTGATGGTATGTGTATATGAATTCATTGGATTGTCGCGGATGAATAGCCGGGGGTTGTGAGATGAGAGTTTTCTTTATCTTTCAATTCATGTAATATGTAAATTGATGTAATATTATTTGTTTGGCCGCACATCCGGGATGAGGTTGTAGCCGCCATTGTATAATTTCTTTTTATTGTTTTTGCTCCTAGGATAGACCCAAGGAGGGGTGCACAAACTACCGGGTACCTCAAAGTGCCGAGTGGCCTACTCACGTTGTTGAGGGAGGTTGCTTCACTTCGGGTATTTGGCGGGTAGTTTGCCGCACCCGTAGGGGTCTAGGATGGGGTATTGGCTATTCATCGCGACCGTGTAATCCGTTTTTCGTTACAGGCTCGTACAAAATGCGGATTCCTAGTATATCCAATGTGTTCATCTGTGATCTGGAATGGCTATCATTGCATCTGACGAATGTGTATATATCTATATGATATCTATTTAGGCGTTGCTTATGTTTTGTGTCCGCGCTAGTCCAGCCCCCACTCTGTCGTTAGTTAAGTAACATAACGGGTAATGACGGGGCCCCGTGGCGAATGCGGATGGCATAAGCGTACGTCATATTTTCGTTGTTTTCTACAATGGTAGGATTAATTAATGGGATGCATTAAATTAATTCAAGAAAACATACCTAATAAAACGTTGTTGGAACAATTTTCAAAAAGCTGTTATTGCAAGGACGCTCTCTTTTGTTTTGCATAGAGGTATTCGGTTATGAATGCCCAGCACCTCATTCGACGAGGCAAGGACCGAGATCCCTTCATCGGGAGTGACCCCTTGGACAAAAAGTTTGCGTCAGGGTAATAACTTCACTATAGTCGATTATTCTTGCTTTGCATCGAGGTATTCAGTTTGGAATATCCTGCACCTCATTTGACGAGGAAAGAGCCGAGATCCCTTCACGGGGAGTGAACTCTTTAGCAAAAGTTTTTCGCCACTATATTTTCAAACAGGTTATCAGGTTCCTTCAACGATATCAAGTTCATTACGTTAACGGGTTTTTCGCCAAAAACCCAGCCGTAGCCCTCCGTCATTTCTTACAAGTAACACTTGGTATTCGTGCTGCGTTTGTGGACTCCGTCAAGGCGTAGTGTACGGTAGCTGAGTGCTACTTGTTTGTAGCAGTAGTGGGATTGGTTAGGACAGTCGTATAACCTTGTTGGCTCCGTCAAGGGTTATGCGGGTGGGTTTAATGCAATCCAGATAATGACGGGTTGAACTTGACTAGGACTCTTTGATTTGTTGACTCCGTCAATGTCACTTGGGTCCTAGGGGCAAAAATCCACATCGGGAGTTTCTAAAGAAACTGAAACTTGCAGATTCAGCATACCTTCTGGAGTGTGGTGACTAGAGTGGATTCCATCTAGGTCATCGCACAATGATAGTTGGATCCCGATCCCACTGATGAGTTGGATTACTCTTGGGACATTATTTCACTTAACAATCAATGCTATAAATGAAGTAGGTGTCTAGAACGGTGTTAGCGGGGCTACCCCTCCAGGGAAAAGAGGTTATTTAATTAAGGAACTTCGCGAAAGCGTTGGAAAACCTCCCTCGAAGTACCAACACTAGCCTGGCTGAAAGGTTAAGCAAGTATTGTGACGTGCAATTAATCCCGACTAGTTCTTCTTTTAAAGGTTTGAAGAAGAATTTGAGAAAACAGTGGGAGCCATCCTGATTAGATAAACTAATAAACCAATCTAATCTTGCAAGAGCGCACGCTGAGTGTTTCTTTTCTCTCTCTCCATCTAGCAACTATTTCACGCCCTAATCAAGATAATAAAATGTATCGCTTGACCGATTCGAATTCTTATTCGGGGCTGGGGAACGTCGGTTCGGCTCTAACTTGTGACAACAGTCATAAGTATGAACAATAAAAAGAGGATTGTATGGATTCCAAGGATACCCAGTTGAAGAAGAAGCATGGTTTTGCATCTATTTCAGGTGTTCTTGTAATTGAGAACTGCTTTACGGTCAGTCCTATCTCCTGGGTACTCGATACCGGATCAAGATCTCATATCTGTAATCTACTGTAGGGACTGAGAAAAAGCAGGAAAGTTGTACCTGGTGATATGTCGCTCAGAGTAGCGGACGGAGCATAAGTTAATGCTGCAGTCGTCGATGAATATCACCTAGTGTTGCCAAACGGCAATACTATGATTTTGAACGATTGCTACTATGTACCTTCCATGGTTTGCAACATCATATCAGTTTCTTTACTCGATAAAAATGGATATAACTTTGTTCTTGATAGAAATATCATGAACATCTACCTTCATAAGGTACTGGTTGCAGAAGGTACACTGTGTAATGGTATCTACGTTCTAAATCAGAATACAACAGCTGGCCTTAGTGCAGACGTTGGGTATGCGGTACACCAATTACTGGCTTTTAGTGCAAGTGGGAGATTGTTAGATATGTATGCCCTAGAGGCCATTATTGTATAGTACTAGTTTGTATAATACATTTTGGAAGTTTGGGATATATATATGGTTTTACGACAGTCTTGCTCAATATAGTAGTATGTTACTTGGTTTGTTTCTATCTTAATATGTGTATATGTTTCTTTTAACATATCGCTAAAAACATATTGGTAGAGCCCTTAGGATTTTTGCTTGACCACTAGCGTTGTGATGGCGATCATAGTAGTGGGGGCTGGGTGGTCTATAAGCACATCCTTATTTTGGTCCCTGGTCGTAGAATTATCGAGACAAGGCATCGATAATCCAGAGTAGACTGGTGCATACGCTTCTCTTCCCAGCAGGGGAGATGGTCTGTCCCACAGCCATCGGTACGTTGTACTAGAGATAGTATGCAGGTGCTCGTTAGGTTACGAGTACACTGGACAGGACTCGTCGGGAACTGTTGGTTGGTATTATACCTATCGTCAGTTAACAGTTCCCAGGTGACATGAGTACAGCTTAGTCCGCTGACTTGACACTGTCATTTCGCCTCGAGTGTGTTCCCACTGTTCTTAGATTACTACCCTACCATGGCTCTACTGAGTCGTGCAAACAGGTAGTAGTTGGGTGCAGTCCCGAAGCACTTGGAGGAAGTGACGGTTAGACAGGATTCGTCTCTCCCGGTATTGGGAGTTGATATCGCGCTGTGTCTAGGAGAGCCATTATACATTGTTGTCCCTGGCCAGGGCAAGCGAGAATCGCTGGTAGGTTTTCCAGTAGATTCTCAGGGTGTTTTTGGCTACACTCCGACACGACTTGTACCGCTATTAGGGGACTGACGTTTACTGCCCCCTAGGCCTGCCATGTGATATTCTCAGATGAACAGACCGGACTGTATGGAGATTGTCACATTCACGCTCAGTAGGAGTTCGATGGGTTCACCTCATCAGTCTTCTTCTCGGCATCTACCTGGGGACCGTTACGTACAGCTAGTACCGCTTGCGGCCTGTGGTTAAACCCACTGCCAGCGTAGTGTCGAACCTTTAGAGTCCCACACAGAGGGTTACTCGCCTTTGGGCAAAACAGAGTAGATGTTTCTTGGTTTTGCGACGGGGTTCGATCACATCCGTGCACTTGTGCACGTTTGGTGTCCGGACAGTAGTTACTAGCGGGCTTTGGTTTAAGCCAGATCCTAGTAATTGTTTTGGGATTGGTTTTGTCTCATTGTATTCGTGTTCCTTGGAGCACGGATACGGGTGTGTATGCACAGTTGACAGAAGTAGAGGCAGAGGATTCTCATTAGGGTTGTTGACCATTTGACTTTGATCGACTTGTTGACCGTTGACTTTTCTCTTAACCCTAATGAGAATATGATATATGATTAATAATATTAATTAAGTATTATTGTGCCATGGTTGAGTTGAAAGTTTGACTTTTGTTGACTTGTTGACTTTGTTGACCGGTTGACCATTTTGGACTTGTTGACCATCATCATTTTATGGCTATCATTCCATGGGTATGACTTTTGCTTGCTTGTTGTTTACATAATGCAATTATAGCATGAAATGATAATGGTCATTGAAACTAACCATCATCATATACTTAATTATTATTATTATTATCATTATTCTCACTTTTGTGAGAAGGGTTGGATTATGAGAGCTCATTCTATCATTCTCTTTCTCTCTCCAAGAAAGAAAGCTCTCCCTCTTCCTCTTCCTCTCTCAAGGTTCAAGTGTTCCATGAGTTAGAAATCATGAACCTTTGAGATAAAACCACCTTCACTCTTCTCTACTCAATCTATGGTATTAGGTTTAGCAAACCAAACACCTTAGCCATCTCTAGGTTGAGATAGGAGCTCAATTTCGAGACCCTCGGGTGGATCCATCTATGGCAAAGAGGAGACGACAAGGAGGATCCGTTCAAGCAACTAAAAGGAGCAAACAAGAGGAAGAACTACAACAAGAAGAGAAGGAGTTCAGGACCAAGGTATAACCATTCTACATAGTAGTTAGAACTTGTAGAATTTTTGTTAGTTTTTGTTTAGCAACGATCCTTCTTGTACGGTTCATGTTACCTAGCTAGGGAAAATTTTTGTTTTACCTATTCTGCCTTCCCGAAAGGACCGGGGTGGGTAACGTGGACCTATCACTGTTGTGCTATGGTGTATACGGAGGAGTAAGCTGAGAGTGAATCCCATTCTCTTTTAGATAGTCCCGGAACGGATTGCTTAAGTATTCTCCTCCTCGAACAGATCAAAGGATTTTAATACTTTTACCCTTTTGGTTCTCTACTTCGTGTTTATATTCTTTGAATTTCTCAAAAGCTTCAGAATTGTGTTTCAACAGGAACACATGTCCGTATCTTGAGAGATCATCAGTGAATGTAATGAAGTACGAGGAACCTTCCCTGGCATTTGTAGACATGGGACCACATACATCACTATGTATCAGTCCCAAGAGTTCCGTAACTCTTTCTCCATGTCCAGTAAACGGAGTTTTGGTCATCTCACCTTTGAGACATGACTGGCAAACGTCATAAGATGAAAATTCGAATGAATTCAAATATCCATCTTTATGTAACTTAGCTAGTCGTGTCGCATTGATATGACCTAGTCTACAATGCCACAAGAAGAATTCGTTCATTTCTGAACTCTTCCTCTTGTGTGTGTTCTGTACATTAAGAACTGTAGTTTGATTTAGAACGTATATGCCATTATTTAACGAGCCTGATCCAATCAACTTTTGATTCAGGAAGATGTTCATAACATTATCCTGTACTACAAAATTATATCCTTCTTTACTCAATAAAGAAACTGATATAAGATTGCATATCATGGTCGGTATGTAATAGCATTCGTTCAGAATCAATATAATACCATTTGGTAATACAAGGTGATATTCGCCAACAGCTTTGGCTGCAACATTTACACCATTCCCTACTCTTATGGACTTATGGAATGATCACCCTCTCCCAGTTCTCTACCTTTCTTTAGCCCATATAACATATTACATATGTGGGATCCCGATCCGGTATCTAATACCTAAGACGTAAAGTGAACTGAGAAACAGTTCTCGATAACTAACACACCCGAAGAAGATGCATCAACAAGCTTATTCTTCATTTGGTCAGCGTGGGAATCCGGATATTACCCTATTTCCTACTCAGTCTTATAACAATTATAAGAAAGAACGGAACCAACGTTCCCCTACTCAGTATAACAAGCGGGTTCGGTCAATACATCCATATTATTATCTTGATTAAGGCCTGACATGGTCGCTACCTGGAGAGAGAGAGAGAAGAAAACACTTTAGCGTATGCTCTTGCAAGATTAGATTGGTTATTATCTTATCTAATAAGGATGACTCCCATTGTTTTTATCAAATCTTCCTTCAAACCCTAAAAGGTATGACTAGCCGGGATTAATTACACCTTACAAGTTCGCCAATCTTTCAGCCAGGCCAGTGTTGGTACTTTGAGGGAGGTTCCCCGTGCTTTCGCACGGACCTAATTAAAATAAACCTCGTTTTCCCAGAGGCATAACCCCGTTAACACCTTTCTAGACACCTACTTGATTGGCTAATTGTGATTTGTAAAACTCTTCCAGGAGTAACTCTTACTCACAGTGAGTATCGGGATCCAACTATCTCATAGAAGGTATACAATCTCATTGCAAATTTCAACACTTGAAATTCCCGATAATACTTTTGCCCCTAGCGTACAATGACCTTGACAGAGGTCAACAAACCATAGTGCACTAGTCAAGTTCAACCCGCCATTTTATGATTGAATCAAACCCACCCGCACGACCCTTGACAGAGGTCAACAAGGTCGTACGACTACCCTAATCCAATCGCATCACATGCTTTACAGATAAGCACTAATCAGTTACCGCACACTACGCCTTGACAGAGGTTAACCAACGCAGCACGAATACTAAATAATTCTTATTTGAAATGACGGAGGGCTACGACAGGTTTTTCAGAAAACCTTTTGCGTAATGAACTTGATATCGTTGTAGAAACAAGTGATTTTTGAAAAGGAGTGTTTTGAGGCTTTTTCTAGTTTTGATAAAGAGGTCACTCCCGGTGAAGGGATCTCGGCTCTTTCCTTATCGAATAAGGTGCAGGATATTTCACAAATACCACTATGCAAAGCAAGAACTATAGAAGCAATAAAAAACAAAACTGAGTGAGTTGTAGCATCTGCTAGTTTCGCTAAAAAGGTCACTCCCGGTGAAGGGGTCTCGGCTCTTTCCTCATCGAATAAGGTGCTGGATATTCTACAAGGAATACCTCTATGCAAAGCAAAAACTAGAGCTACCCTTTTTAAAAATTTGATTCTACAATATCTTTTAGGTTTCTTTTCTTTCATTAATTTCATTAATGAAGTCCCATCATTTATGCTTCCTAAGCATCATAGAAGAAACGAAAATACAACGTACGCTTATGCTATCCGCAATCGCCACAGTGTCCCGTTATGCACCGTTACGTTACTTAACTAACGACATACCGGGGCAGGACTAGAGCGGGTGCAAAACATAAGCAATGTTTATTATATATCATATATATAATAATAAAGCATTCGTCTCACGCATATAAAGTGATCACATCATAGAATATCAGCAGCAGAAGATAACATATGAAATATTGGATATACCAGGAGGTCCGTATTTTATTTGGAGCCTGTATAAAAACACGGATTCCACAGTCGCGATGAATAGCCAAACCCACATCCCTAGACCCCTACGAGAACGGCAAGCAACCCTACCAATTCTAGAGTTAGGAGACCCGGACTCGACTCCTCGAGTTGGTCTCCCACCGGACTCTAGAACCCGGTTACTTGTGCTCCCCACCTTGGGTCTATCCTAATGCGGAAAAGTAAATAATATACAACAATGGTGACATCATTCTCAACCCGGAAGTGCCCCAGTAAAAGAATATTACATACAATGAATTTTACATGAATGAAAATAAAAACTCTCATCTTACATAAAACCCCCGGCTATTCAAAACACAACGATCTAATATAACATATCACAGCAACACATAACATCACATGTTATCAACGTAAGTAAATATGCGTATCCCAATTGTCGTTGACATATAGCACCGAAACCGGCGATACACCACATATTACACTTACGGTCGCAGAAAAGAAAATGCCAAACTACAACATTTGGAATCCACAATCACCTTAGACATCATAAACCTGAAATATTACATTTCTCGGATTTCATGCCTAACTATATGAATTCCAAATATTGTATCACATTCCACAAAATGTTAGACGATGTTAATCATTCCGATCGAATCAACAAACACCCAAAATTTCCCAAAAAGCTCAACACTTGAGCGTAGTTTAAAAATACTTAGTACATGTCACAGTACCAAAGGACCAGCCGTAGAAGGGTCAACCCTTGCCTCACCTATTGTGCCACGGAACGACTGCAAACCCTATGGTTTGACGGCGGTTCTTACAGTCATAGAATCGAGTTAGGGTTTCGTTCTTCTAGAGGGTCCATCGCATTACTTGCATGATATTTGAATGTTCTTTAAGTTGAAAAAATCCAACTCTTGGAAAATTTCCAGCGAGGGTTAAAGTGGGTATTTGATAAACGTCTGAACTTTTTAACACCGTCTAAACAACCCGAAAACAAAGCTAGAATTACGAATACGAAATACTCCGAATTGCCTTTGTACAAAGATTACATCACATACCAATTTAGCAAAAACAAACAACACCTGAAATACCAAAACCCAAAGACTGGAACACACTGAAAATTTGAACCCAGAACCCTGCTCTTTGGCCAAGAAACCCGGTTTTGACATCAAAGTGGCCGGCCAAATTCCGGCGAGGGGGGCTGAATTTTTCACTGTGTTCATGTTGCATCTCATACAACATTCTGCAGTTGCTTAAAAAAAATTTTTACTCCTTAAAAAATTCGACAGAAACTAGGGTTTTAAATCAGGTGTTTTGGAGTGGTTACGGTTTCGTAATCCTACAATATCCATCTAATTCTCTAGCTAGGCTCTGATACCACTGTTGGGTTCCTAAGCACGACAGCAAGGTTTCATGTGGCATCATCCGTGCCAAATTAAAATTTTGCCATTCTAAAAGAACCCTAACCTAGGATGTTTAACTAGAAAATCATACGAAAACGAAATGTAAACAACTTTACATCTAAGTGAGTAGAGATTACAACCTTTGTAGTCCGTTCCTTCACTTCAATAGCTCCTTGTTGTGGTCCCTTCACTGCGATCAACGAACTCTCGGACTTTTGAGAGGCTCCATAAGATGTATGATGCATGCTTGCTAGAAGTCTTCAAAGTCTATGATAATCTACTTCAAGGAAACACGGACTCAAGCTATCTCTTCTCTAATATGGAATTAGCGAACCTAACACCCTAATCTAAATGGCTAGTATAGAAGAGGATGATGAAGTAGGAATTTTGCATACTTTAGAATTTAATTTCTCACAATTTTTCTTCTATTTCTCAAAGTCAAGAGAGCTAGAATGAGAGATGAAGAAGAAGATGAAGTGAATGAGAGAGTGAGGTTAGAAATGCAACCATGGTGAGTTTTGTCATACCTTAACCCATATAGAGAATAAACCATGGCTAAGGGTTAAATGTTAGGTTAACAAATATCTTAAGTAAAAGCAAAAGAGGTGGACTTAGTCAATGTTCTACAAGTTTCATCCAAGCCCATAACCATGACTAATTCTCCAATAATTTTGAATTTGCTTAATAATAAATATTAACCCATATTAATCCTAGCATGGTGTAAGTCTCTTATATCCTTGTTGCATGTGTAACCTAGCATGACACATGAATATATATCACATATATATTTATGTGTGCATAAAAAAAATAATACATTTAACATATATCATATATATATCAATATATCATAAATAAGAAAAAGAAATGCTTAAGTGAGATAATATTAGTTAATGCAATGTAATATATCAAATATATAATTATACATTAAATTATAAATCAACACTTGATTTAATAATCCGGATATATCATATATAACCGACTAATATAAATTGTATCATTTCATCGAATCAATACTTGATCCGATGACGCGGCTATATCACATATAACTGGCCGATATCACATATTGCGAGAATAGAATACGGTATCATATACACGTATTAATCTCGGTCCCGCACATATCACATATGTGCTCCTACTCCGTTTCTCCTGAGTCAGGAAACCTCTGTGTAGGACTCTAAAGACTCATCAATACGCCGGCAGTAGGTGGTGATCATATCAGTCACCCATAAGTCGTCAGCGGTCAGCTAAATGTAACGGCCATCCGGGTATTGAGCGATCAGAAAATTAACAAGCAAGCCTGCTCACACTCTTTTGAATCCAATCAGTAATACTACCGTACAGTCTGGTCTCTTCGTCTGATATGTCGCATATCCTGTCTAGGGGTGGTAAACGTTAGACCCCAGTAACTGATAAGTCGTGTCGATGTAAGGCTCATAACGGGTTGAGAAACTACTGATAACACTTACCAGTAGATCTCCATATAAGCCCTGGCCAGGGATTTCCTGTTATAGCCAATCAAGCACAGCGCAACATCAACCCCCAATACCGGGAGAGACGAAACCCCTCCTATCGCTCATTGCCTCCATGTGATTCGGGACTGTACCCAAAAGCCACCATTTTGCACGTTCTGTTGAACGTGGTAAGGTGGAAATCAAAGCACAGTGGGAATCACACAAGACTCTATGACGATCTCGGGTCTACAAACTAACCTGTACCGGTGTCACCAGAGAACTGCTATCTCACGATAGGTATAATACCAACTCGGAGTTCTCGGCGTGTCCGTTCAGTGTACCCAGTCTCCACTAAGCACCAGTATACCATCTTTGATGTTAAACACCAATGGATGTGGGATCATCCATCGCCCATCATATGGGTCAAGAGGCGTATACGCTAGTCTACTCTGGAGTATCGATGCCCTGTCTCGATACACCCTCGACTAAGAACAATTATAGGATGTACTTGTGGACAACCCTGGCCCCACTAGTATGATCTCCATCATAGTCCTAGTAGTCAAGTACACATCCTAAGGGCTTTATCAACATATGAGAGCAAGACAGTATCACAATACAAGTCAACATGTTAAGATAACGAGCAACCAGATAGCATATTATTATGTCGAGCAAGAAAGTCTTCTCTATATATATCCAAGTATCTACTATAATATACATCATATGTACAATAATGGCCTCTAGGGCGTATACATAACTAACACTATCAACAAGTAATAGTGATCTGTAATGCCACCTATTGCTATACATGATGATAAAGACAAACCAGATAGCATACTATCATCTCGAGTAAGACTGTTCTACCGGTATAGGTCCTCCCTCAATCATCATAATCACCTGCCTGCGACTATGATAATTTCCTTAAGGGCACTATAGCCAACACTGATACCATGAAAGTGTGTCTTAGTACCACCACTAGGTTTATACAAGCATCAAGTTTGCAATTTTAAAAAATCTAGAGTGCTAAGCAATACTAACCTAGAATCTAACTAGAGTATTAGGGTTTACAAAACATGAAATCAAGTTCTATACTAAATGAAAAGGGTTACAACTTTTGTAGACCAAGTCCTTCACTTCTAAAGCTCCAAGTAGTAGTCCCTAGAACTCCTCTTGGCTCCACTTGAAGAAAGGATCGAGCTTGCTTTGTGATCTTCGAGGCCAAAGATGATCCACCTTAAAGTCTCTCTAACTCAAGCTAATATTTCACTAATCAAGTATTAGTGAAGCTAACAGCCTAAACTAATGGGCTAGATGAGTGTAGGTTGATGAAGTAGGAATTTTGCTCATTTTAGAAATGTATTTCTCTTTTTATTTTCCAACTCAAGAAAAACTAGAGAGGAAGAAGATGAACTTGGGTGAAGAAAATATCTCAAGTGGTAATGAGAGAGTTAACCATGGGCTAAAGATAAGGGTTGGCTGAGAAAATATCTAGAGTAAAACAAAATTAGTGAGATGAGTCACATCTAAGCCATGCTTCTATAAGCCTCTAAGTCATGCTCATTTCCAACTCATTTTTAATTTCCTCTTAATAAATAATCACCCTAATTATCTTTAGTCTTGGTGTGAGTCTCATACACCCATGTTCAATGTATCATCCACCATGACACAACTGTATTTTATATATATATATATATATATATCATATATATATATATATATAACAAGAGAAAAAAATCATTAGTGAGCATCAATATTAGTTAATATATAAAAATGTCAACTATAAATATATATCAAATTATTAAATCAACACTTGATTCAATAATCCGGTTATATCATATATAGCCGACTAATATCATTTATATGTATATCAAATTATCAAATCAACACTTGATTCAATAACCCGGTTATATCACATATAACCGTCAACATTCAATATACTATATCAAATCAACACTTGATTCAACAATCCGGTCATATCATATATAACCGGCCAATATCAAATATATATACATATAACATATCATTGAATCAACACTTGATTCAACAATCCGGTTATATCACATATAACCTAACCGATATCAAATATCGCGAGATTAGAAAATGGTATCACATACATGTATTTAATCAAGCTCCCGCACATATCACCATATGTGCCCTATTTCGTTTCGCTTGAGCTAGGAAACCTCTGTGTGTGAATCTAAAGACTCGTCAATACGCCAGCAGTAGGTATTGATCATATCAGATACCCACAAGTTGTCAGCGGTACTAGATGGACGTAACGGCTACCCAGGTATTGAGCGAATAGAAGATCAACAAGCAAGCTTGTCCAAATTCCATCAAAGCCTATAAGTAACACTTACCGTACAGTCCGGTCTCTTCGTCTGATATGTCGCATATCAAGTTTAGGGGTTGAATCGTCAGATCCCAGTAACTTGATAAGTCATGCCGATGTGTGGCCTATAACCGTTCGAGAAACTACTGATAACACTTACCAGTAAATCTTATCAGCCCTGGCCAGGGACTTGCTGTTATAGCCAATCAAGCATAGCGCAACATTAACTTCCTATACCGGGAGAGACGAAACCCTTCCTATCGCTCTCTGCCTCCATGTGACTCGCGACTGTACCCAAAATCCACCTGTTTGCACGATTCCTTTGAGCCATGGTAGGGAGGAAATCAAAGCACGGTGGGAACTACACAAGACACTATGACGATCTCGGGTCTACAGAATAATCTGTACAAGTGTCACCAGAGAACTGCTATTTGACGATAGGTATGGTACCATCTATGAGTTCTCGGCAAGTCCTGTTCGGTGTACCCTTTCTCTAATGAGCACCTGCGTACAATCTTTGATGTCAAACACCAATGGTTATGGGATCAACCATCGCCCCATACAGGGTCAAGAAAAGTACATACTAGTCTACTCTGGAATATCGATGCCCTGTTTTGATATCTCCTTGACTAGGAACTGTTAAAGGATGTGCTTGTGGACTATCCAGGCCTTACTTGTATGATCTGCATCATGGTCCTGGTAGTCAAGTCTACATCCTAAGGGCTTTATCAAATGTATCAGAGAGACAGTATAATTATAATAAATGTACATGTCAAGATAAAGTGCAACCAGATAGCATACTATCATGTCGAGCAAGAAGTTCCTCTCTATATATGTCCAAGCATCCACTATATCATGTTAGTTATATGTATGCCCTAGAGGCTATTACTGTACATGCGATGTATATTTTAGTGGATGCTTGGACATATATAGGGAGGACTTTCTTGCTCGACATGATAGTATGCTATCTGGTTACTCTTTATCTTAACATGTACACTTATTGTCTCTCTATTACATGTTGATAAAGCCCTTAGGATGAGTACTTGACTACCAGGATTATGATGCAGATCATACTAGTAGGGCAGAGGTAGTCGGTAAGTACATCCTTAGATTGTTCCTAGTCGTGGGAGTATCGAGACAGGGCATCGATACTCCAGAGTAGACTAGCGTATACGCTTCTCGACCCATATGATGGGCGATGGATGATCCCATATCCATCGGTGTTTGACATCAGAGAAGGTATACGAGTGCTCAGTGGAGACTGGGTACACTGGATGGACTCGCCGAGAACTCCTAGGTGGTATTATACCTATCGTCAGATAGCAGTTCTCTAGTGACACTGGTACAGGTTAGTCTGTCGGCCTGAGATCGTCATAGAGTCTTGTGTGATTCCCACTGTGCTTTGATTTCCACCATACCACGGTCAAGAGATCGTGCAAAAAGGTGGTTTTTGGGTACAGTCCTGAGTCACATGGAGACAATGAGCGATAGGAGGGGATTTGTCTCTCCCGGTATTGGGAGTTGATGTTGCGCTATGCTTGATTAGCCATAACATGAAATCCCTGGCCAGGGTTGCTGAGATCTGCTGGTAAGTGTTATCAGTAGTTTCTCGAACCGTTATGGACCTTGCATCGGCAGGACTTATCAGGCTATTGGGGTATGACGTTATACCACCCCCAGGCTATGATATGTGACATATTTGACGAAGAGACCGGACTGTACGATAGTGTTACTGATTGGATTCGCAGGAGTATAAGCAGGCTTACTTGTTGATCTTCTGATCGCTCAATACCCGTGTGGCCGTTGCATTTAGCAGACCACTTGCGGCTTGTGGGTGTTTGATATGATCATCAACTACTGCTGGCGTATTGACGAGTCTATAGAGACCTACACAGAGCTTTCCCGGTTCACCCGAAACGGAGTAGGGGCTCATATGTGATATGTGAGGGACCGAGATTAATGCGTGTATGTGATACCGCATTCTATTCTCGCGACTTATGATATTGGTCGGTTATATGTGATATAGCCGGGTTATCGGATCAAGTGTTGATTCGATAAGTTGTTGCATTTGATATTAGTCGGTTATATGTGATATAGCCGGATTATTAAATCAAGTGTTGATTTAATAATTTAATGTAGAATTATATATTTGATATATTAAATTACATTAACTAATATTAGCTTACTTAAGTATTCATTTTTCTCACTTATGATACATTGATATATATGTGATATATGTTAAATGTATTGTTTTCTTTTTGCACACATATAAATATATATGTGATATAAATAAGTGTGTCATGCTCGGTTACACATGCAACATAGTTGTGTGAGACTTACAGCATGATAAGGTTAATGTTAAGGTTTTATTTATTATTAAGTAAATTCAAAATGGTGGAATTAGTCATGGTTAGGGTTTGTAGAAACTTGTAGAACCATTGTCTTTGTCCGCTTCTTTTGTTTTACTTAAAAGTATTTATTAACCTAACCTTTAACCCTTAGCATGGTTTAGTCTCTACAAGGGTTGGTGTATGTCATATACTCACCAAGGTTGCATTTCTAACCTCATGTGATTCTTCATCACTTCATCATCTTCTTCTTCCTCTCTTTGAAGCTCTCTAGCTTTTGATAAAGTGATGAAAACTAGTGAGAAAATAAAATCTAAAGTGAGCCCACTTCTACTTCATTATCCTCTACTATTAGCCATTTAGTTTAGGGTGTTTTCTTCACTAATTCATACATTAGTGAAGAGATAGCATGAGCTTGAGTCTCCTCGACGTAGATCATCTTCGGCTTCGAAGGCATTGAGCAAGCTTGTTCATTTCTTCATGTGAACCCTCTCAAGAGCCCGGGTCTTCACAACTTGCAGCGAAGGGACTACAACATGGAGCTTTATAAGTGAAGGACAGGTCTACAAAGGTTGTATGCCCTCATTCACTTGTATGTAAAGTTGTTTACATATCGTTTCGTCGGATTTTTTAGTAACGATTCTAGGGTTAAGGTTAGCTAATATGGCAAATTTTTAAAAATGGTATGGACGATACCTCCCAAAACTTTGCTACCATGCTAGACAACCCTGCAGTGGTATCAGAGCCATGCTAGAAAATTAGACGATGTTTGCTAGGATTACGAAACCGAAACTACTCCGAAACACCCGATACGATGACCTAGTTTCTGTCGAATTTTTAAAGGGCTCTAAATTTTTTTTAAACAACTGCAGAATGTTGTATGTGATATAACATGAACACTGTGAAAATTTGAAGTATTTTTGTACAAAAGTGGCTGGCCACATAAGGAGAAAAACCGGCGAGCTCGGCCCAATTTGGGAGTTTTGGCTTCAAATTTTCAGGGTGTTCCAGTCTCTGGGTTTGGGAGTTTCAGGTGTTGTTTGTTTTTGCTAAATTTGCATGTGATATTAACTTTCTGCAAAGGAAACTCGGAGTGTTTCGTAATCGTAATCCTAACATGTATTCGGGTTATTTAGACGACGTTAAAAAGTTCGAACGGATATCAATAACTCATATTTTCCCTCGTTGGAAATTTTCAAGAGTTGGATTTTTTCCGAGTTTAAAATATTCAGAAAATCATGCAGGTGATTCTGTGGACCCTCTAGAAGAACGAAACCCTAACTCGATTCTGTGATCGTCAGAACCGCCATCAAACCCTAGGGTTTGTGGTAGTTCAGTGGTGCCACAGGTGAAGTATTGGTTGACCCTTCTACGACCGGTTGATAGGTGCTGTGGTATGTTCTGGGTATCTTTTTTAAACTCCGCTCAAGTGTTGAGCTCATTGGGAAACTTTGGGTGTTTGTTTATTCTATCGAAAAGTTTAACATCGTCTAGCTATCTATGATTGTAATACAATATTTGGAATCCATAAATGTAGTTATGTGATAACTAATTTGAATTTTATAAATCTAGCAGTTTAGTCTCATTTGATCGGTTGCCACGGAATTTTGATATGGATCAAAAGTCCGTCGCAATTACGTAGTGTACGCGGATACTCGCCGGGTAACCTTACTAGATAGCCACGCCCCATAACCCCGACCAAGTGACTGTAGGAGAACCCTGTCGCCAAAAGCATCCGTTCGGGTGCCCGCGGCCGCGGTGTTCCGCCTTAGTGCACTTCGTTGACGGCATCGGGGGGTGCGGCCATCTGCTAAAGTTTCCGACGAGCATTCAAACAGGTTATCGGGAATCTTGTTGAATTACCCGACAGGTTATTGGAAAGTGTTCTCAATATCGAGACTAAAATGCGAGGTTTTTAATTGTTAGGCATGTGATGTTTAAGGAATTCATTTAGTTGGGCATGAAATCCAAAGTATGTGATACGTTGGGTTTATGATGTCTAAGGTGGTTGCGGATTCCAACTGTTGTAGTTTTTCGCTTTCTTGTCTGCGACCGTAAGTGTAATATGTTGTGTATCGCCGGTTTCGTTGCTATACGTCAACGAAAATTGGGATACACATATTTACTTACGTTGATGACATGTGATGTTATGTGTTGCTGTAATATGTTATATTGGATTGTTGTGTTTTGAATAGCCGGGTTTTTTTTATGTGAGATGAGAATTTTTCATTTTTATTCATGTAAAAGCTTGCATGTAATATTCTTTTATTGGGGCACTTCCGGGTTGAGGATGATGTCACCATTGTGTATATTATTTACTTTTCCGCATTAGGATAGACCCAAGGAAGGGAGCACAAGTAACCGGGTTCTAGGGTCCAGTGGGAGACCATCTCGATGAGTCGAGACCGGGTCTCCTAACTCTAGAATTGGTAGGGTTGCTTGCCTCTCTCGTAGGGGTCTAGGGATGTGGGTTTGGTTATTCATCGCGACCGCGGAATCCGTGTTTTATACGGACATAATTTAAAACACGGAATTCCTAGTATATCCAATATTTCATACGTGTTCTTCTGCAGCTGATATTTTGTGATGTGATCACTTGATATGATTTGAGACGAATGCCTATATTATATATATGATATATAATAACTATTGCTGCTTTCGTTTCTTCTGTGATGCTTAGGAAGTATAAATGATGGGACTTCATTAATGAGATTAATGAAATAAAAGAAACCTAAAAATGTTGTAGGAACTTGTTTAAAAATTTGTAGCTCTAGTTCTTGCTTTGCATAGCGGTATTCCTTGTAGAATATCCAGCACCTTATTCGATAAGGAAAGAGCCGAGATCCCTTCACCGGGAGTGACCTCTTTAGCGAAAAAAGCAAATGCTACAAACTCGGTTTGTCCTTTGATTGCTTTTATAGTTTTTGCTTTGCATAGTGGTATTTGTGAAATATCCTGCACCTTATTCGATAAGGAAATAGCCGAGATCCCTTCACCGGGAGTGACCTCTTTAGCAGAACTAGTAAAAGCCTTTAAAACACTCCTTTTAAAATTCACTCGATTCTACAACGATATCAAGTTCATTACGCATTAGGTTTTCTTAAAAACCTGTCGTAGCCCTTTGTCATTTCAGATAAGTAATTCTTAGTATTCATGCTGCGTTTGTTGACCTTAGCCAAGGCGTAGTGTGAGGTAGCTAATTAGTGCTTATCTGTAATCATATGATGCGATTGAATTAGGGTAGTCGTGTGGCTTTGTTGACCTTAGCCAAGCGTCGCGCGGATGGGTTTAATTCAATTAAGAAATGACGGGTTGAACTTGGCTAGCGCTAATGATTTGTTGACCTTAGACAAGGTCATAAGTTGCTAGGGGCAAAACTTATCAGGAATTTCAAGTGTTGAAATTTGCAATGACATTGCATACCTTCTATGAGATAGTTGGATCCCGATACCCACTGCGAGTAAGAGTTACTCTTGCGAGAGTTTTATACATTATAATTAGCCGATAGAGCAGGTGTCTAGAAAGGTGTTAACGGGGTTACGCCCTTGGGAAAATGAGGTTTATTTTAATTAGATCCGTATGAAAGCATGGGGAACCTCCCTCAAAGTACCGACTCTGGACTGGCCGAAGGATTGGCAAACTTGTAATTAATCCCGGCTAGTCTTACCTTTTAGGGTTTGAAGGAAGATTTGATAAAAACAGTGGGAGCCATCTTGATTAGATAAAATAATAATCAATCTGATCTTGCAAGAGCGCACGCAGAGTGTTTTCTTCTCTCTCTCTCTCTCTCATGGTAACGACCATGTCATGCCTTAATCAAGATAATAATATGGATGCATTGACCGAACATGCTTATTATACTGTGCTAGGGAACGTTGGTTCCGTTCTTTCTTATAATTGTTATAAGTCTGAACAGGAAATAGGGGAATATCCGCCACTCAATCGAAGAAAGTACATGTTGATGCATCTTCTTCGGGTGTGTTCATAACCGAAAACTGTTTCCCAGTATCCTCTACGTCCTGGGTATGTGATACCGGATCAGAATCCCGTATATGTAATATGTCACATGGGCTACAGATAGGTAGAGAACTGGGAATGGGTGATATGTCTCTAAGTGTAGAGAATGGTGCAAGTGTTGCAGCCAAATCAGTTGGTAGATATCACCCTGTATTAATACATTGATTCTGAATGAATGTTATTACATACCGAACCTGATATACAACATTACATCGGTTTCTTTAATGAGTTAAAGAAGGATATAATTTTGTATCGGAGGATTATGTTGTGAACATTTTCCTGAATCAAGAGTTGATTGGATCAGACATGTTATATAATAGCATATACGTTCTAAATCAAACCACAGTTCAAAGTATAGAACACACAAAAGAAGAATAATTCAGAAATGAACGAATCCTTCTTGTGGCATTGTAGACTAGGTCATATCAATGCGACATGACCAGCTAAGTTACATAACGATGAATATGAGAATTTGTTCGAATTTTCATCTTATGATACTTGCCAGTCTTGTCTCAAAGGTAATATGACCAATACGCCGTTTACTGGAAACAGAGAAAGAGTTACTGAACTCTTGGGATAGATACATGATGATGTATAATGTCCTATGTCTACAAATTCCAGGGTTGGTTCTTCGTACTTCATTATATTCACTGATTATCTCTCGAGATTCGGACATATGTTCCTGTTGAAACACAAGTCTGAAATTTTTGAGAAATTCAAGGAATATAAGCTTGAAGTTGAGAACCAGACGGGTAGAAGTATTAAGTCCTTCGATGTGATCGAGGAGGCGAATACTTGTGCATGGAGTTCCTGGAGTTTCTAAAAGGAGAATGTGATTCTCTTTCAGCTTACTCCTTCGAGTACACCACAGCACAATGGTGTATCGGGGCAGAGGTATTGCACCCTATGAGATATGGTGCGCTCTATGATGAGTACTGCTGAGTTGCCTGTTTCCTTTTGGAGTTATGCACTTGAGAAGCTGCATACCTATTGAATGGGGTTCCATCCAAATCAGGGCCTACCACTACATATGAGATATGGAATAGGAAGAGACCATGTCTTAAACGAGTTAAGATATGGGGTTGTCCGGCCTATGTTGAAAGGCAGAATCCGGACAAGCTCAAGGCAATGTCAGTTCTCTAAGTTTGTTAGGTATCCTAAACATTTGCAAAGGAATATCTTCTACCACTCTGAGGAGCAAAAGGTGTTTTGTTCTTCGGCATGCCACCTTTTTAGAAAAGGAATTTCTGGTGAATAAATTAGTCGACATGAGGTAGAACTAGAAGGAGTTCCAGCAAGACAAACTAACAACTGATGATTTGGTGAAACCAAAGGATTCAATAGTCTCCGACGAGCCTCAGCCGCTCCGTGAATCTGGTAGTGTTCCTCATCCACTTGAGAGATACTGTGGTCTTCTCGGTGACAGTGGTAGCGAGGATTGCATCATGATTGATGATGGCCTAACTAGGTTCAGGCAAGCCATCACGAGTGGGGACTCTGTAAAATGGCTGGATGCTATGCGATCAAAGATGGAATCCATGTACACTAACAAAGTATGACTTTGCATGTTGCACCTGAAGGGATAAAACCCATTAGGAGCAAATGGATCTTGAGAAGATTCTTGGTATAGATGGAAAAGTTGAGACTTTCAAAGCTATGCTTTAGTCCATCAGGATCAATTCACGCATCGCGGAGTTGGAACATCTGTTTTGATATGATAGTCAAAGAGTTTGACTTCATCAAAATGATAGACGGACCTTGTATATATAAGAAGGTTGTAGAGAGTGAGGTTGTCTTACACGTATTGTACGCAGATAACATACTCTTGATAGGAAATAGTTTCCTATGCTACACTCGGTCAAGCTCCTCTTATCACGAGGATTCTCCATGAAAGATCAGATTGATACCTACTACATCTTGTGGATTATGATCTATGATGATAGATCTAAGTGGATGTTGGGAGTGTCCCAAATCCAGGTACATTAACACCATACTAAAGGAGTTTAGTATGGAGGATTCTAAGCGTTGTGGTTTGCCCACTTACTCAGGAATCACTCACTCCAAAAAGATGTCTTCCAAGACTGATTTGGAGAGAGCTCGCGTGCAAGGGACGCCCTATGCTTCGGCAGTAGGCTCTATCATGTATGCGATGTTATGTATGTAGGGTTCCTAGGCACACTATAGAGGTCTCACAAGGCATCGAACATGCCAATTTAAAATTTTATGGGTGCCGAGAAACCCTAATACGGATCGTCGGCTAGATTTCTAGGCGAAACAATAAACTAGTTAACACTTTAACTAAAAGTTAGATGCTACAACCTTTGTAGATCCGGTTCTCCACTTCCTTAGCTCCACGTGGGTGTCCTCTCGCTGTCCATCATGAATCCCGAACTCAATCGTCGGCTTCATCGGAGAAACGGGCGAGCTAGGTCGTCGGCTTCGTGTCAAAGACGATCTACGTCGAGGCATCACAAGTTCAAGCTCCGACTTCACAAAGTTGTGAAACTTGTGAAGAAAACACCCAAAACAACTTGGCAAGAGGTAGAGGGTGAAGAAATAGGAGGTGGGTTCACTTTAGAATTGGATTTCACTCACTTTTGCTCAAGTTGCCATTGATGGCATCTAGTTTTCTCTCTTGAAGAAGAAGGAGAAGATGAAGCTAGAATATGATAAGTGTTGTGTATAATAATAAAATAAATCAATACTTATCATATCTTAACCAAGGTTAAGTGTAGAGAAAAGACCATGGTAAATGAGAAGGGTTAGGGTTAAGCTAGAAGACAAAATGGTTTCTTTAGTCAAAGCTTCATGAAGCTTCAACAAGCTTCATGATGAAAAGAAACCATTACGTTTTCATTTATCCATTTAAATAAATAAAGAATGGATAAATAAATGAGAGAATAAATCAAAACCCTAATTATCTTTTTAACCATGGTTTAATTCTTTACACTTAACCATGTGAGCAAGTATCATCAAACATGATACATATATGTGCACAAAAGTATATCACATATACAACTTGCACATCAAGTGAGAAAATCCGTATAAAGTGAACCAATACTAGTTAATGCAAAGTAATATATCAAATATATAATTATACATTAAATCATTAAATCAACATTTGATTCAATGATCCGGTCATGTCGCACATAACCGACTAGTATTCAATGTATCGATTTATCGAATCAATGATTTGATAACTAGGTCATATCGAATATAACCAATCGAAACATTTATCGTGAGAATGAAATGCGGTATCACATACACGCATTATTCTCGCTCCCGCACATATCTTATATGCGCTCCTATTTCGTTTCGCTTAAGCCAGGAAACCTCTGTGTAGGACTCTAAAGACTCGTCAATACGCCGGTAGCAGATGATGATCATATCAAGCACCCACAAGCCGCAAGCGGTCTGCTAAACGTAACGGCCATCCGGGTATTGAGCGATCAGAAGATCGACGAGCTAGCCCGCTCACACTCCTGTGAATCCAACCAGTAACACTTACCGTATAGTCCGGTCTGTTCGTCTGATATGTCGCATATCAAGTCTAGGGGTGGTATACGTCATACCCCAATAACCGATAAGTCGTGCCGATGTGAGGCTCATAACGGGTCGAGAAACTACTGGTAATACTTACCAGCAAATCTCTGATCAGACCTGGCCAGGGACTTCCCTGTTACGGCCAATCGAGCACAGCGCAACATCAACCCCCAATACCGGGAGAGACGAAACCCCTCCTTTTGCTCATTGCCTCCATGTGACTCAGGACTGTACCCAAAGACCACCGTTTTGCACGCCCTCATGGACGTGATAAGGTGGAGATCAAAGCACAGTGGGAATCACAGAAGACTCTATGACGATATCGGGTCTACAGACTAACCTGTACAAGTGTCACCTGAGAACTGCCATCTGACGTGAGGTATAATACCATCTGGGAGTTCTCGGCGAGTCCGTCCAGTGTACCCAGTCTCCACTGAGCACCCGTATACCATCTCTGATGTCAAACACCAATGGATATGGGATCATCCATCGCCCATCTCATGGGTCGAGAAGCGTATACGCTAGTCTACTCTGGTATATCGATGCCCCGTCTCGATACACCCACGACCAGGGACCTTGAAGGATGTACTTATGGACTACCATGTCCCCACTAGTATGATCTGCATCACAGTCCAGGTAGTCAAGTACATATCCTAAGGGCTTTACCAATATGTAACTATAAGACAGTATAAAGAGACTAGTGTACATGTTAAGATAAAGAGTAACCAGATAGCATACTATCATATCGAGCAAGAAAGTCATCTCTATATATGTCCAAGCATCCAATATAATATACATCATATGTACAATACTGGCCTCTAGGGCATACATACAACTAACAATCTCCCACTTGCACTAGGGCCAGCTGCTGTAGTATCGCATACCGAGCATCCCGAAGAGTCTCTCAAACTGTATCTGGGGAATGGCCTTCGTGAGTGGATCCGCGGTGTTGTTCTTTGTGTCAACCCTCCTGACCTCGATCTCCCGGCGATCAACTATCTCCCGGATCAGGTGATGCCGCCTCAGAATATGCCTGGATCGCTGATGGGACCTGGGTTCCTTGGCCAAAGCCACCGCTCCATTGTTATCGCAATACAAAGGTATTGGATGCTCAATGGATGGAACCACTCCAAGTTCATGAATGAACTTCTTGATCCAGACAGCCTCTTTGGCAGCATCGTTGGCAGCGATGTATTCAGCCTCCATCGTCGAGTCTGCCACGGTTTCCTGCTTGGAACTCTTCCAGCTAACCGCCCCTCCGTAAAGGGTAAAGACAAAGCCCGATTGCGACTTAGAGTCGTCCTTATCACTCTGGAAGCTCGAATCGGTAAAGGACTCCACTTGGAGTTCTCCGTTACCATACACCAAGAACATATCTCTAGTCCTTCGCAAGTACTTGAGAATGTTCTTCACAGCTGTCCAGTGACTCTCTCCAGGATCTGCTTGATACCGACTCACTACACTTAGTGAGTATGCAACATCGGGTCTGGTACATAGCATCGCATACATGATAGAGCCTACTGCCGAAGCATAGGGTATCCCTTGCATGCGAGCTCTCTCCAAATCAGTCTTGGGAGACATCTCTTTGGAGAGAGTGAGTCCAGAGATCGTGGGTAAGTTCCCACGCTTGGATTCTTCCATACTAAACCTCTTTAGTATGGTGTCAATGTACCTGGATTGGGACAATCCCAATATCCGTTTGGATCTATCTCTATAGATCCTGATTCCCAATATGCAGGAGGCATCACCAAGATCTTTCATTGAGAATCTTTGTGACAAGAAGAGCTTGACCGATTGCAGCATAGGAATATCATTTCCTATCAAGAGTATGTCGTCCACGTACAATACGAGAAAGACAACCTTACTCCCTGCCACCTTCTTGTAAATACAAGGTTCATCTGGGTTTTTGACGAAATCAAACTCTTTGATAACGACATCAAAGCAGATGTTCCAACTCCGCGATGCTTGCTTTAATCCATAAATGGATTTAACCAGCTTGCACACCTTGCCGCTGCTCCCACTGTCTACAAAGCCCTCTGGCTGAGTCATGTACACGCACTCTTCTAAATCACCATTTAGAAAGGCGGTCTTAACATCCATTTGCCAGATTTCGTAATCATGATATGCAGCGATGGCAAGCATGATCCGGATGGATTTAAGCATAGCCACTGGAGAAAAAGTCTCGTCATAGTCCACACCTGGTCTTTGACGAAAACCCTTTGCTACAAGTCTAGCTTTGAAAGTCTCCACTTTCCCATCTACACCAAGTTTCTTCTTGAAGATCCACTTGCTCCCAATGGGTTTTACCCTTTCAGGAGCAATTTCCAAAGTCCATACTTTGTTGGTGTACATGGATTCCATCTCGGACCGCATTGCATCCAGCCATTTTACTGAGTCCCTACTCGTGATGGCCTGCTCGAAGCTAGTTGGGTCATCATCCTCCATGATGCAATCCTCGCTCCCTCCATCCATGAGAAAACCGTAGTATCTCTCAGGCTGGCGAGGAACCCTACTAGATCGGCGGAGAGACTGAGGTTCATTGGGAACTACTGAATCTTCTGGTTCCACTAAATCTTCAGTTACGGTATGTGTATCTGGAACTTCTTTCAGCTCTACCACTTTGCCACTAATTTCTTTTTCAAGGAATTCCTTTTCTAAAAAGGTGGCATGTTGAGCAACAAACACTTTTTGTTCCTCACTGTGGTAGAAAAAATACCCATAGGAGTTCTTTGGATATCCCACAAACTTGCAAAGAACTGACCGTGCCTCGAGCTTGTCCGGATTTTGTCTTTTGACATAGGCTGGACAACCCCATATCTTAACTCGTTTAAGATATGGCCTCTTCCCACTCCATATCTCATATGGTGTGGTAGGTACAGATTTAGATGGAACTTGATTCAATAGGTATGCTGCTGTCTCCAGCGCATATCCCCAGAAGGAAATAGGTAACTCAGCCGTGCTCATCATAGAGCGCACCATATCTAATAGGGTGCGGTTCCTCCGTTCTGATACACCGTTGTGCTGTGGTGTATATGGAGGAGTCAGCTGAGAGAGAATCCCATTCTCTTTTATGAAGTCCAGGAATTCATTGCTCAAGTATTCACCTCCTCGATCAGATCGAAGGATTTTAATACTTTTTCCGGTTTGGTTCTCAACTTCTTGTTTATATTCCCTAAATTTCTCAAAAGCTTCTGATTTGTGTTTCATCAGGAACACATACCCGAACCTAGAGAGATCATCAGTGAATGTAATGAAGTATGAAGAACCATCCCTGGCATGTGTAGACATGGGACCGCATACATCACTATGTATCAGTCCCAAGAGTTCGGTAACTCTCTCTCCGTGTCCCGTAAACGGAGTTTTGGTCATCTTGCCTTTGAGACATGACTGGCAAGTGTCATAAGATGAAAATTCGAAAGGTTTCAAATATCCATCCTTATGCAACTTAGCCAGTCGTGTCGCATTGATGTGACCCAGTCTACAATGCCACAAGAAGGAATCGTTCAGTTCTGAACTCTTCCTCTTGTGTGTGTTTGTTATGCTCAGAAGTGTTGATTGGTTTAGAACATAAATGCCATTGCACAACGTGCCTGATCCAACCAACTTTTGGTTACGGAAAATGTTCATAACATTGTCCTGTAATACAAAATTATATCCCTCTTTACTCAGCAAAGAAACCGATATAATGTTGCATATCAGGTTCGGCATGTAATAGCATTCGTTCAGAACCAATGTATTACCAGTTGGTAATTCAAGGTGATATTCCCCGACAGTCTTAGCTGCAACAATTGCACCATTTCCGACTCTAATGTCTTTATCACCTTCTCCAAGTTCTCTACCTTTCCTAAGCCCATGTAACTGATTACATATATGGGATCCTGACCCGGTATCTAATACCCAGGACATAGAGCAAATGGAGAAACAGTTCTCTGTAACGAACACACCCGAAGAAAATGCATCAACATGTACTTTCTTCATCCGGGTGGCATGGGAATCCTGGTATTCCCCTATATCGTGTTCATTCCTATAACTCTTATAAGAAAGAACGGAACCAACGTTCCCCAGCACAGTATAATATGCGGGTTCGGTCAATACATCCATATTATTATCTTGATTAAGGCATGAACTGGTCGCTACCTGGAGAGAGAGAGAAGAAAACACTTTAGCGTATGCTCATGCAAGATCAGATTGGTTATTATCTTATCTAATCAGGATGGCTCCCACTGGTTTTTATCAAATCTTCCTTCAAACCCTAAAAGGAAAGACTAGCCGGGATTAATTACACCCTACAACTTTGTCGATCTTTCAGCCAGGCCAGTGTCGGTACTTTGAGGGAGGTCCCCCGTGCTTTCGCACGAACCTAATTAATGTAAACCTCATTTTCCCAGAGGCGTAACCCCGTTGACACCTTTCTAGACACCTACTTGATCGGCTAATTGTAGTGTGTAAAACTCTCCCAGGAGTAATTCTTACTCGCAGTGGGTATCGGGATCCAACTATCTCATAGAAGGTATGCAATCTCATTGCAAATTTCAACACTTGAAATTCCCGATAATCTTTTGCCCCAAACGATCTATGACCTTGACAAGGTCAACAAACCATAGACCGTAAGTCAAGTTCAACCCGTCATTTCTTGATTGAATTAAACCCACCCGCACGACCCTTGACAAGGTCAACAAGGCCGTACGACTACCCTAACTCAATCTGCATCATATGCATAAGCAGATAAATACTGGTTAGCTACCGCACACTGCACCTTGACAAGGTCAACAAACGCAGCACGAATACTAAACAGGACTTATCTGAAATGACGGAGGGCTACGACAGGTTTTTCTGAAAACCTATTGCGTAATGAACTTGATATCGTTGTAGAATCAAATGAAGTTTTGAAATGGAGTGATTTTGAGGCTTTTCTAGTTTTGCTAAAGGGGTCATTCCCGGTGAAGGGATCGTCGGCCCTTTCCTCGTCGAATGAGGTGCGGGATATATCATATATATCACTGTGCAAAGCAGAAACTATAGAAGCAGTCAAAAACAAACCGAGTGTGTAGCATCTGCCAGGTTTTGCTAAAGGAGTCACTCCCGGTGAAGGGATCTCGGTCCTTTCCTCATCGAATAAGGTGCAGGGCATATCACATATACCGCTATGCAAAGCAAGAACTGTAGCTACCTGTTTTATTTTAAAATTTGATTCTACAACATCTTAGGTTTCTTTTCTTTCATTAATCACATTAATGAAGTCCCATCATTTAAGTCACCTAAACATCACAGATAAATACGACGTACACTTATGCCATCCGCATTCGCCTAGATGTCCCCTCGTGCACCGTTAGGTTAGGTAACTAACGACAGAGCAGGGCATGGCTAGTGCGGGTGCAAAACATAAGTAACGCCTATATAATATATCATATATACTATATACAGTATTTATCATAGAACATCACATGATCGCATCACAGATATCGCAGCAGAAGAAACATATGAAATATTGGATATACTAGGACATCCGTGTTTTCAATACGAGCCAGTATAAAACACGGATTCTACGGTCGTGATGAATAGCCAATCCCACACCCCTAGACCCCTACGAGAGCGGCAAGCAACCCTGCCAATTCTAGGGTTAGGAGACCCGGACTTGACTCCTCGAGTTGGTCTCCCACTGGACCCCAGAACCCGGTTACTTGTGCTCCCCTCCTTGGGTCTATCCTAATGCGGAAAAGTAAATAATATACAAAAGGTGACAACTTCCGCTACCTGGAAGTGCCCCAAATAAAAGAATATTACATACAAGTTTTTACATGAATGAAAATGAAAAACACTTATCTCACATAAAAACCCCCGGCTATTCGAACACGACGATCCAATATAACATATCCAGCAACACATAACATTACATGTCATCAACGTAAGTAAGTATGCATATCCCAATTGTCGTTGACGTATAGCAACGAAACCGGCGATATGAACATACTACACTTACGGTCACAGAAAAGAAATTGTAAAACTACAACAGTTGGAATCCGCAACCTCTTTAGACATCACATGCCTAATCAAATGAAATACTTAGACATCACATGCCTAACAGTTATAAACCCCACATTTTAGTCTCATTATCGAAAACTCTTTTCAATATCAAGTGAAACTAAACCGCTAGATTTATAACATTCATTCAGTTATCTCATAACTGTTTGTGAATTCCAATTATTGTATCACATTCCAGATAAACAGAAAATGTTAAACTTTCCGATCGAACAGTCGAATACCCAAGTTTTCCCGATACAGCTTAACACATGAAATAAGTCTAGCAACATTCAGTTCGTGCCTCAGTACCAACGGTCCAGCCGTAGAAGGGTCAAGCCAACGCCTCACATGTGGCACGCCGTACTGCCCCAAACCCGAAGGTTCAAAGGGCAGTTCAAGACGGTCACATAATCGAGTTAAGGTTTGTTGTCTTCTAGAGGGTCCATCGCATTACTTGCACTACTTAAAACGTCGTTAAACTACGGAAAAATCCAACACTTGGAAATTTCCCGACAGGGGAAAAGTTGGGTATTTATATCCGGTCGAACTTTTTAACATATTCTAAAAATTATCCAGAAATACTCAAAGACGAAATTTGATACCCCGATCGAAACACCGAATCCCCAAAGCAACCCCAGAAAGTTCAACTCTTGAATAATTATTAAAAATACCCAGGAAAATCACCACTGGAAACTAAGAATTACTGTGTAAAATTCTTTAAATATTGAGGCCGTACGGCCGCGGATCCGCCGCATGAGCCATGCTCATGCCGCGGATCCACGCCGGCTTAGTGGAATTAGGTTCACGAATTTCACAGTAAACCTTAGAATTTCCTGCTGATTTTTTTGCATATTTTTAATATCGAAAAACTCCAGATTTTGGAAAAAGTCCAGAGAGCATGTTTGGTTTAGGGTTTCGGGTTCGTTCGGGCTTCAAATTGCGTCTAGACTTCGCCTAAGGCTCTAGCTAGGCTCTGATACCACTGTAGGGTTCCTAGGCACACTATAGAGGTCTCACAAGGCATCGAACATGCCAATTTAAAACTTTATGGGTGCCGAGAAACCCTAATACGGATCGTCGGCTAGATTTCTAGGCGAAACAATAAACTAGTTAACACTTTAACTAAAAGTTAGATGCTACAACCTTTGTAGATCCGGTTCTCCACTTCCTTAGCTCCACGTAGGTGTTCTCTCGCTGTCCATCATGAATCCCGAACTCAATCGTCGGCTTCATCGGAGAAACGGGCGAGCTAGGTCGTCGGCTTCGTGTCAAAGACGATCTACATCGAGGCATCACAAGTTCAAGCTCCGACTTCACAAAGTTATGAAACTTGTGAAGAAAACACCCAAAACAACTTGGCAAGAGGTAGAGGGTGAAGAAATAGGAGGTGGGTTCACTTTAGAATTGGATTTCACTCACTTTTGCTCAAGTTGCCATTGATGGCATCTAGTTTTCTCTCTTGAAGAAGAAGGAGAAGATGAAGCTAGAATATGATAAGTGTTGTGTATAATAATAAAATAAATCAATACTTATCATATCTTAACCAAGGTTAAGTGTAGAGAAAAGACCATGGTAAATGAGAAGGGTTAGGGTTAAGCTGGAAGACAAAATGGTTTCTTTAGTCAAAGCTTCATGAAGCTTCAACAAGCTTCATGATGAAAAGAAACCATTATGTTTTTATTTATCCATTTAAATAAATAAAGAATGGATAAATAAATGAGAGAATAAATCAAAACCCTAATTATCTTTTTAACCATGGTTTAATTCTTTACACTTAACCATGTGAGCAAGTATCATCAAACATGATACATATATGTGCACAAAAGTATATCACATATACAACTTGCACATCAAGTGAGAAAATCCGTATAAAGTGAACCAATACTAGTTAATGCAAAGTAATATATCAAATATATAATTATACATTAAATCATTAAATCAACATTTGATTCAATGATCCGGTCATGTCGCACATAACCGACTAGTATTCAATGTATCGATTTATCGAATCAATGATTTGATAACTAGGTCATATCGAATATAACCAATCGAAACATTTATCGCGAGAATGAAATGCGGTATCACATACACGCATTATTCTCGCTCACGCACATATCTCATATGCGCTCCTATTTCGTTTCGCTTGAGCCAGGAAACCTCTGTGTAGGACTCTAAAGACTCGTCAATACGCCGGTAGCAGATGATGATCATATCAAGCACCCACAAGCCGCAAGCGGTCTGCTAAACGTAACGGCCATCCGAGTATTGAGCGATCAGAAGATCGACGAGCTAGCCCGCTCACACTCCTGTGAATCCAACCAGTAACACTTACCGTACAGTCCGGTCTGTTCGTCTGATATGTCGCATATCAAGTCTAGGGGTGGTATACGTCAGACCCCAATAACCGATAAGTCGTGCCGATGTGAGGCTCATAACGGGTCGAGAAACTACTGGTAACACTTACCAGCAAATCTCTGATCAGCCCTGGCCAGGGACTTCCCTGTTACGGCCAATCGAGCACAGCGCAACATCAACCCCCAATACCGGGAGAGACGAAACCCCTCCTATCGCTCATTGCCTCCATGTGACTCGGGACTGTACCCAAAGACCACCGTTTTGCACGCCCTCATGGACGTGGTAAGGTGGAGATCAAAGCACAGTGGGAATCACACAAGACTCTATGACGATCTTGGGTCTACAGACTAACCTGTACAAGTGTCACCTGAGAACTGCCATCTGACGTGAGGTATAATACCATCTGGGAGTTCTCGGCGAGTCCGTCCAGTGTACCCAGTCTCCACTGAGCACCCGTATACCATCTCTGATGTCAAACACCAATGGATGTGGGATCATCCATCGCCCATCTCATGGGTCGAGAAGCGTATACGCTAGTCTACTCTGGTATATCGATGCCCCGTCTCGATACACCCACGACTAGGGACCTTGAAGGATGTACTTATGGACTACCATGTCCCCACTAGTATGATCTGCATCACAGTCCAGGTAGTCAAGTACATATCCTAAGGGCTTTACCAACATGTAACTATAAGACAGTATAAAGAGACTAGTGTACATGTTAAGATAAAGAGTAACCAGATAGCATACTATCATATCGAGCAAGAAAGTCATCTCTATATATGTCCAAGCATCCAATATAATATACATCATCTGTACAATACTGGCCTCTAGGGCATACATACAACTAACAATGTACCAGACCAGATATAGATGACTCACCACCAGTAGTGATCAGGAATCAATCGGATCTTGGGAGAATCACTAGACAGCTGTGGAGGACATTCTTAAGTACTTTAGAAGTACTAAATGAATGTTCTTGGTTCGAGCTTCCAGGGTGATAAGGTCGACTGAAAGTCAGTCACAGGCATTATCTTTACCTTCCAAAGAGGGACGGTTGTTCCCTGATAAAATATCAGGAAATTCCCCAATAGGGTATCACGTGCTCACACGTGACCAAGGGTCACGTGCTGACACCTAATGGGTTCCTATGATCTCTATTTTATAGAATTAAATTCTAGTCAGACAAAAATATAACAAAACACCAAGGAAAAACCCCAATGGGGTATCACGTGCTCACACGTGACCAAGGGTCACGTGCTGACTGATTAATCCAAAAAATTGTAGTTTACCGTAATCAGAAACGGCGTCGCTTCGCAGCTAGCCGGTGAATACGGGTCGATCCGCAGGGATGTGTGAGTTTCTGTTTTTGTGTTATAACGAGTTGATTCAAATTGTTGTTTGGTTTTTGTCGATTGAATTTAAGATGAATTTATGTGATATGAAAGAACTCGTTAGGGTTAGGTCGAAGGTAGGGGTGTTGAGATCAATGTTTTCACATCTTTCAATGCCGTTGATTTAATCTTTTTAGAAAAATCACATCAATTATTAGCAAAGGGGATTAGGATGATCGGGAAGAAACAAAGTCTCTTCCTCTAGATCCTTATCCGTCCTTCCCTATTAATTGATGTGATCTTCATGGACGTCACATATGTCCGGCCTTTTATACTACGGTTCACCGTTACCTTATAGGTAGGGTGCCGTAGGGGGCGGATCATACATGCGTGCATGAAGATTTCGTTTTTTAAAAATATGTTGGCATTGAAGGAGGTGAGAGACATCCATCTCTCACTCCCTCTCTTGTTCCTAACCCTAACGAGCGAGAATTTTACTCGCTCATTAGGGAGTTATTTGAAAGTGACATTTTTTTTGTTTATGTTTTAAAGGGTAATTACTTACTGCAGATTAAAGAGGATTACACTAGTTAAACTAAAGCAACAATTAGATAACTAGGGCAAGTAAAAGATTATACTAAGGCAGGAATTAAATAAACTAAAAAACTTACAAGATGATGCTCTTGATCTCTCAACAGGTCTGAACTTTTATTGATTGATAAGAGGCATACTTTTTACAGATTTTGAGTACAATTTATAAGCAACTAGTGAAGCTAGGGTTACAGACTCTCGTAGACATGAAATTACAGATTTGCCCCCTAAAAATCCTAACATATGAAACGACACACCGACACAAGAAGTCGGTGCCGACACGGGCACCATATGGCCGCGGTTCCGCGGCAAAGACATGCCTTTGGCCGCGGTTCCGCGGCCCTTTGGTGGGCTTGGCTCACCAACTTTCTGTGATTGGTTTGTCTTCTCTTGGGCTTCCTATTTTCATTGTTCTTTTCTCTGTTGGGCTTCTTAGTATTCTCCAGATCCTTAGTGAAACTTGTAAGGATCTTTTGACCGTTTCACTTGTTTTTCGTCTCGGCTTGAGTAAGATCCGTGTGCTGGTTGGTCAAAAGTCCATTTCCTGTATCATCTTTGTCTTTTTCACTGTATTTGCTCCGAGATCCTATATCCTGTATCATGCAACAAACGAGCGTCAAAAGTACCTGTTTACTTATAAAATGCATAAAAGTGGGGCGTATGAATTGCAATATTATAATGTGAACAAATACCCCCAAACTTACCTTTTGCTCGTCCTCGAGCAAACTTATTATTTTATTCTAACCTAGCCACACTTTCGCAGGGAAACGAGATTGCACTGAGCACGTGCAACAAGCCGTTAAACCTCTAGGTGTCCCTAGTAGGAGGAGTGTTATCTCCTGAGGGTTTTCAGCGGATTACACCCATAAAATCCTATCAATTTGGTTTTTCGACTTTTGTTCTCCAATCAGGTTTTCTAATAAGGAATTCTATTATCGTCGCCTCACAAATTATCCGCCCATATTCTTCACATTTCCTTATTATGCAACTTAAGATTATACATGTTCCATAAAATTACTTAGAATTCAGCATTTCTTAAGTTTTCCTTCTAGAGTTACATCTCCACTTAGGAATTTCTATCAGCTCTATTAAAGACACAAGTTTTATTCTTCATTCCTTTCTCTTATCTAAACTCTAATCACATATCCCCACGTGTGTGTAATTTTCACCCCTACACTTGGAAATTCAAATCCGTTGCCAGGGATGTGTGAGTTTCTGTTTTTGTGTTATAACGAGTTGATTCAAATTGTTGTTTGGTTTTTGTCGATTGAATTTAAGACGAATTTATGTGATATGAAAGAACTCGTTAGGGTTAGGTCGAAGGTAGGGGTGTTGAGATCAATATTTTCACCTCTTTCAATGCCGTTGATTTAATCTTTTTAGAAAAATCGCATCAATTATTAGCAAAGGGGATTAGGATGATCGGGAAGAAACAAAGTCTCTTCCTCTAGATCCTTATCCGTCCTTCCCTATTAATTGATGTGATCTTCATGGACGTCACATATGTCCGGCCTTTTATACTATGGTTCACCGTTACCTTGTAGGTAGGGTGCCGTAGGGGGCGGATCATACATGCGTGCATGAAGATTTCGTTTTTTAAAAAATATGTTGGCATTGAAGGAGGTGAGAGACATCCATCTCTCACTCCCTCTCTTGTTCCTAACCCTAATGAGCGAGGATTTTACTCGCTCATTAGGGAGTTATTTGAAAGTGACATTTTTTATGTTTATGTTTTAAAGGGTAATTACTTACTGCAGATTAAAGAGGATTACACTAGTTAAACTAAAGCAACAATTAGATAACTAGGGCAAGTAAAAGATTATACTAAGGCAGTAATTAAATAAACTAAAAAACTTACAAGATGATGCTCTTGATCTCTCAACAGGTCTGAACTTTTATTGATTGATAAAAGACATACTTTTTACAGATTTTGAGTACAATTTATAAGTAACTAGTGAAGATAGGGTTACAGACTCTCGTAGACATGAAATTACAGATTTGCCCCCTAAAAATCCCAACATATGAAACGACACACCGACACAAGAAGTCGGTGCCGACACGGGCACCATATGGCCGCGGTTCCGCGGCAAAGACATGCCTTTGGCCGCGGTTCCGCGGCCCTTTGGTGGGCTTGGCTCACCAACTTTCTGTGATTGGTTTGTCTTCTCTTGGGCTTCCTATTTTCATTGTTCTTTTCTCTGTTGGGCTTCTTAGTATTCTCCAGATCCTTAGTGAAACTTGTAAGGATCTTTTGACCGTTTCACTTGTTTTTCGTCTCGGCTTGAGTAAGATCCGTGTGCTGGTTGGTCAAAAGTCCATTTCCTGTATCATCTTTGTCTTTTTCACTTTATTTGCTCCGAGATCCTGTATCCTGTATCATGCAACAAACGAGCGTCAAAACTACCTGTTTACTTATAAAATGCATAAAAGTGGGGCGTATGAATTGCAATATTATAATGTGAACACTGACACGTGATAGGTTCCTGTGATCTCTACTTTATAGAAATAAATTCTAGTCAAACAAAAATGTAACAAAACAGCAAGGAAAAACCTCAATGAGGCGTCACGTACTCATACGTGACCAAGGGTCACGTGCTGACACGTGATGATTCCTTAGCTCCATAAAAACAGAATTAAATTCTGGTCACGTGTCAACACGTGATGGGCTCCTAAGCTCTTTAATCAAAAGAATTAAATTCTATTTAATAATCAAATAATGGGATTGCGTGCCAACACATGATAGACTTTTAAAAGTCTTCTGAACTAATAGAATTAAATTCTAATTAAGGGAAATCAAAGACCCTAACTGGGAAAATATTTCTTTAAATCTTTCCAAACAAAAAAGATAATGCTCTGAAAAATAGAGCACCGTTGGATTAAAAATCCAATGGTGATTAAAAATCACCAATTTATGGAAAGATTTTATACAAGGAAAGATTTCCCTGAAATTCACAAAGAATAGCAAACAGAATATTTTCAGGATTAAAAATCCAATGGTGAATAAAATTCACTGAGTGATCTAAAAGATCATGTTAGTTACAAAAACAACCAAAATCTTTCATTGAAAGCTTCTCTAAACAAATTGATTCTTTTCTTTCTCCTATAAATTGGAGCCAAGAAGAGAAGAGAAGGGATCTTTGGAATTTTGATTTTCTGGAGAAAAACAACAGCAGAGAGAAAAGAGAGGAGAAGTTAATTCTCAAGAGAGAAAAGAAGTTTCTTTCAGAGAAAAGAAACCCTAGGTGAGAAAGGGGAAAGAGATCTAAGCTCCATAAAATAAAAGAGAATTTAATTCTCAAGTTTAAGAGTTTAACTCTTCTGAATAAGAACTTAGTTCTTCCTTTGGTTGAAGATCTGCAGAAGCAGATCTCCCCACAAGTTGAGAATTTAATTCTCATCGGGGAGATTCTGCCATGCAGATCAAAGGCCTAGAGGGAGAATTTGAGTTTAAGGAATTTAATTCCCCCAAATTCATAGGAATTTAATTCCTCTAAAATAGAACTAGGGTTTAACCCTATATGAGAATTTAATTCTCCCAAATTCATAGGAATTTAATTACTTTAAAATAGAACTAGGGTTTAACCTTATATGAGAATTTAATTCTTCCACATACATAGGAATGTAATTCCTCTAAAACAGAATTAGGGTTTAACCCTACAGAGAATTTAATTCTTAAAACAAAGAGACTTGAAACCCTCCATGCATGAAAAGAACTTGGTCACGTGGTGACACGTGATCCCCATCCTCAATGATCAGAAAAGAAAGAACAAAACTAGGTCACGTGCCCCACGTGACCCCTAAAACAGATCCCTTAAAATAAGAAAGAAAAACTTGGAGGCAATGCCTCACGTGCTCACACGTGAACCTTCAAAATAAAAGGAACAAAGACAAAGGCAGAATAGACTCTGGGCGCCCTCACGTGTCCCCACGTGACCCTTAATAAACACTTTAATAATCAATACATGGATACCCATCACGTGTCAACACGTGATGGCCAGAAGATCAAAGTGTTTAACACTTATCTGCAGATTTGAGAGTAAAATAAAGGAGGTCTGGCCCTATCTTCAGGCGCCTCACGTGACCCCTTCCTTTCTAGTGTTTAACACTATTTTGAGCATTTTGTCTCCAGTGTTAACACTGTTTTAAATACTTCACGTGAGGACACGTGACCACCAGATGTCCTTTAGTGTTTAACACTATTTTAAAACCAGCTTAGCCCAAATTGGCTAAGTTTTCCAGAGGCAAATCTCCCCTTCAAATGAACCTTAAAATCCAGAGCTATAATGTTTAGTGCTCAGCCAAAGACAAAATGTTATCAGATCCTTCAAACCCTTGTTTAGCATTGCTAAATAATTGGGAGAGGGGTGGAGGGCTGAACCCAGATAAATGTTCAATAGTCCAACAAAGGGCCAACATTTCAAACTTAATTGGACTTAGCCCAAATTGGCCATAAGTCCTCAATTCTGATTTAACTAAGCCAATGTGCTCATAATCTAATTAATTGATCTTAATTTCAAATTGGACTATAGATCTCCCAATCAGCTTTGGTTCAAGGGTAAATCTCTTCACTCCTTTGATATTTGTCGTTGTAATCCTTCAACGTCTTCAGAGAGGTGACGGGTCCCGATAACCAATCATTCCATGGACCGTGGGGTCCTTAAACTCATGGACTATGATGTCCTTAATCTCGGACTGTGGGGTCCTTAAACTCATGGACTATGATGTCCTTAACCTCGGACTGTGGGGTCCCTTTAAACCCATGGACTATGATGTCCTTAACCTTAGACCGAGATGTCCTTAAACTAACATTGAACCACCATGTCCTTAAACTGGTAATCGACCGCAAAGTCCCTAAACTAAACAATAGAGCCTAAATGCTCTTTTGTTGGATCTAAACGATCGCGTTAAGTTGATCTTAGTCTAAAATTAGACTGACGTATCCTTAACATACATTTTAGTTGATCTTAGTCTCAAATGAGACTAACGTATCCTTAAACCCAATCCCCAAACCCAAATCTAAGAGAATACGGATTTGGACTAATCCACGCCCTACGGGCAACAACATAAATTAGTCTCCGTATACAATCCACGGGCAACCAAAAACAAAACAAACACCCGCGACACGAAGTGACCATCTGGAGAAGGAGAAAGTGGTTACCGCGATACGGTAGCGTAATTAACTGCAGGGGCTTACGCCTGCAGGGAAGAGCGTCCCTACAATCAAAAACCCCTCAAATGAGGGGGAATCTGACGAAGTCTGCTACATCGGCCATATCCGTTTAAACCTTCGATATACGGTGTCATAACTCAACTTGGCATCTTTGGAGAGGTGGACGGATAGCACCAATTAGCATCTGCCCCGAAATTCAGGCAAGACGGACCTATGCGGTCGCATCTCCGTGTTTCGGCGGGGAACAGATTCTGGCACGCCCGGTGGGACCTTTTCCTTTTTCCACTCCACACTTCATGTGTCGTGTTCGTGAACGAATCGCGGTTTGATATAGTTACCCTTGGGTTCAAGGTACTAAGATTTGGTGTCTTGCTCCGTGCAGAAAACAGAAGATCAATGGCTTCAACCTGCACTAACTGCAACTGCAACTCTCACTCCGTCCCATCCGGAGGAGTGACTTACGGGCCCCAAGCGGCCTCCATCTTCGCTATGCTGGTGGAACGGGTCACTCAGGCCACCACTAGATTGTTCTTCGGGACCATGCTCCCGCCAACGAGCTTCAGCGCTCCTGTACCAACACAAGAAGCTCAGAAGAAGTCGGTCTTTGCTCGGCTTACAAATACTGCAGCCCCTCTCAACGGATCGTCCAGCTCCAACGCCTCGGTCTTTGACAGACTGGGCCAAAGCTCAGTTGGGTCCATGAAGAAGCCCGTGATACTGTCACGACCCGCAGGGTACGGAACGTGACTGGCACTTAAGTTTACGAAACGTCTAAAGACGTCCGTAAAATAAGTAAGCCAAAGCCCAGAAAACAAAACCAATTAAGCAAAAGAGTGAAGAAAACCCAATCAATTGAAAACGAGTTTATCAAATAAGTCATGTAAAACCCTTTTTAAAAACAATACCAATTTTTCCGAAAATTTCGGCAGAGTCTCCTTTGTAAATACTGGGCCCCAAAATGGGTACAACAAAATATATATGAATCCAACAAAATAGGGCATCCCCAAGCGGGAGCTAGCTCTTCGCCACAAGGCGGTCATAAATCCCACGCAATATAAAACGACAGCATGCAAAATAATCATAATGAAGCATAAGAAAAACAGCATGTCGACTCAAGTGAGGTCGACCCCAAAATACAGCATAAAAGTCCACAAACCTCACAGTCTCATCTCTAAGTCAATATACAACAATACTGGTAGATACAGTAGATGGAGTGCACTAGATACAAAGAATATACAAGGTGGTACAAAAATAGTAACATAACCCACCTAAGAGCAAAACCTCGAGTCCAGGCAAAGGAGGCAAAAGAACAAGTGCGCCCGCCGCTACTGAACTGACGGAGCGGACCTGCAAAAGACTGTGGCACAACGGGGGTGAGTTGCCAACTCGTGAGTAATAAATAACACCTACAAAGGCTATCGTATGCATGCACACAAGCATCCTAGCATCTAAAATACAGGTATGAATGGGTGCACTAGCAGGTGTGTATACAACATCAGTGTACGAATATGTATGCAACATGAATATCTGAGGTCTCAATAGGTATATATAAGAAACATTTATCTCTTTTTGTTTTTGAAACTCTTTTAGAATGCCAGCATAATACTCAAAGAATCGACGAGAACCGGTGTCCAGCAACGACACCCAAAAGCTGTCTCAAATCTCATAAATGTATCTCTGGCCTCAGCCGTCCGGCTGACCCATCTCAAATATCAATATCTCATCATCTAGCGGCCACGGTCGGTATCCTCTGGATATCCGCCGTCCCAAACAGTCACCGGTAGGTAATCCGTCCCCTGCCAGACTCAACGTCAACACCACATTCCTCTTGCCCCGGGGTACCTTACCGGGCCCACCATGTACCCGTGCCGGTTCCTCCACTCCTCGACACGGATTTCCAAAACCACAGCAAACTCATGGTGGACGACACTTACATCACTAGAAAACCGCAATTTACATATTTTAAAAATATAATAAGTTTAGAAATTTTGCGGCTTTCCCCCGAAATCCAGCAATATCATAAAATCTCAAGAAATCCTCATAAGTGCATATATCAGTGATAATGAATGCATATGGTATCAATAATCAAGTTGCGATGTGTGATTAATGGATTAAGCATGAACAATTAATATGATGAAGTACATGCACATGAATAGCAATCCTACGGTTTCATTTTAAGGAATTAAAGGCAATAGCACAAGTTTAAGTATCAATTAGTAAAAGGTTTAAATTTAAAGGTTATCTAGTGTGGTGGCATGGCAATTACCAGGGTGTGTGTATAAGCATGAATAGTGCTCGTGCTGCATATAAAAACCCTGGCAATGGTGCAGGTGTCCTATAAAATGGTTTCGTGTAGGTATGTCAATATAATGCATGGATGCAGCAAATAGTCAAATAAGTATTTCACCCCTAATTACTAACATCACTAAGGATCTTGTAAGTTACTAAAACTATCGGGCGGCTTGCGCCATCCAACGATAGTCCCCCGTAGATGTTACATCTACTCACCGGAATCCCTGGCTAGCTGTGTCCAATCACCGTCTTTCCCTTTCGCGCCGCGTCTGACGTCTCCACGACCGAACCTGGAATTTACATCAATACCAAACATAAGGTTACATATCAAGAACGACGCAAAACCCCAACGAAACTACTAATACTCGCTAGCTAGGTACAACGTGCACAAAGTGCGCGGAACACACGCGAAAATCGCAAAAACTGCCAAAAAACGCCGATTTGGTCGCCCGGCAAAACTAAAACCCGACTACCCAAAAATCCGCACTCACGCATCCTAAACGTCATAGGAGATGCTAAAAATATCCCCAAGGTATCACAAATAATTCACCAAATAATTTTAATAAAAACCTAGTAAGCACAAACTAGCAATTTTGGTGCAAAAATCGAAACTTGGCGATACGGTTATCACAATCCAACCACACAACAAGCAATCTACAAACACTATAATTACAACACATTAGCAAAGATTCAAAACCTATTTTCCATAAACAACCATTACTTGAATTATATAACCTAGCAATTCTTAATCCAAACTATATATGAAAACCTTAAATTAACACTAATTTATAACTCAATTAGCAAGTTAACCTTCTAGATTAGGTTAGCAAAACAACTAGATAACAAATTAGATTTAATAAACTAAATAATGGTTTCTAAACCCTAATTCAACTCATTTATCATGCTTCACAACCCATTTTCCATACATAAACCCTCTCTTGAATTTCCTAAAACAACAATTTACAACCAAAATCAAACTTTTAAAATTAACTAAATTAGCATAATTTGAAGACCACATAAACAAGGTAACTTCTTGATTTGGTTGTGTAGGAACTAGCAAGCAAAATAAATTTAATTAACCACATAATGGTGTGCTAACAAACCCTAGTTTAAAACAAACTACTCTTTTATAAACTAGATTAGAAATTAACTAAACTTTTAACACTAAAACCATATAATTAAAGGAATTTAGCCAAAAGAAATTAACTTGATGGAAATTATACCTCAATTTGAGATCTAGCAAGAATAAATTTGCTCCAAATGATGGCCTCAAGCATCAAGATCCAAGCTAGGGAGGTGAAGGAAAAGAAAGATGAAGGATGGGTTTAATTTGTAAGCTTGAAATTACAATTTTGTTGAATTAAACATGAAGAATTTTGAAGAAATGAAAAGAAATGAGATGAAGAGGAGGGGGTGCAGGTTTCGGCCAGATTAGGAGGTAAGGGGAGGGGTGTGGGTGTGTGGGAAAGGTCAAGAGTCAACTCCCCAAAAGTCAATGCACCATACTTCATCAAACTATTTTTAAAATAAATTCATAAACAACCCAAATCAACACATGAAAGAGAACCAAAATGAGGCCAGAAATTTCTGGACCTGATCAAGGTGGGGCTGTCCTAGGGCTGAGGGAAGAGAGAGAGGGGTTTTACAAAAGAAATTTTATGCAAAAAGACCCCCTACAAGTCAAAAATTGCAAGTTTTAGCTTAAAATTCAATAAATTCGTTTCCTATCATAAAAATTTGTTAAAAATCAAAGTAAAATACTAAAAATTTATGTTACAACTAGATTTTAATTAACCTAATTTTAAAGATTAAAATTAGCCCGGAAAAATTTGTATTTATCGCTAATTTAATGTATTTTCTTACCGGCTTAAAATAATATTAAAAAATTGAAAAATAGGGAAATTTTTTTAAACGACCAGAATTTCATAAGTAACTCATTAGCTACTAAAAACAAGCAATTACCTATCCATTTTAGGTATAATTAGCCCTAAACTGCAAAATAACGAGAAAGACGGTTTTCGGAAAAATGCCGAATTTTCACCGAATTTCAGGAAAACACCAAAACGAACTTTTCAAGACGCTACAATCTTCCCCCCTTAAAGAAATTCGGTCCCCGAATTTAAAAATATAGCTACGCGTACCTTCGAAGAGATGGGGATATTTCTTCCTCATCTCGCCCTCGATCTCCCAGGTAACCTCCTCGCTGCTCGGGCTACGCCAAAGGACCTTGACGGTTGGTATAATCTTCGACCTCAACTTCTTCACCTGCCGATCCAGGATGGCCACCGGCTGCTCTGCAAAAGAAAGGTCGCGCTCTAGCTGGACTGTCGGGTGCTGAATCGCATGCGAAGGGTCGTGAAGGTACTTGCGGAGCATCGAAACATGGAAGACGGGGTGAACATCGGGAAAGCTGGGAGGAAGAGCCAAACGATATGCAACAGCGCCGACACGCTCGAGGATCTCGAAGGGACCTACGAATCTAGGGCTAAGCTTCCCCTTTCGCCCAAAACGCATCACGCCCTTCATCGGAGAGACTTTCAGAAAAACATGGTCGCCAACTGCGAACTCTAATCTGCGACGGCGCCTGTCTGCATACGATTTCTGCCTGCTCTGAGCCGCTCTCATCCGGTCTCGGATCAACTGTATCTTCGCTGTCATCTCCTCAACAAGCTGCGGCCCCAAAATGCTGCTCTCGCTGAGCTCTGTCCAGCAGACGGGTGATCTGCATCTCCTCCCATACAATGCCTCGAAAGGTGCCATTTGAATAGTATCCTAGAAGCTGTTGTTGTAGGAGAACTCCACTAGAGGTAAATGACGATCCCAGCTACCATCAAAGTCTAAAACGCACGCTCTGAGCATGTCCTCGAGAGTCTGAATGGTCCGCTCTGACTGTCCGTCGGTCTGCGGATGAAACGCTGTGCTGAAGCTCAAACGAGTGCCCAAAGCCTCCTGAAGTCTCTGCCAAAGTCGGCCGGTGAACTGAGTGCCTCGATCTGACACGATACAAGTCGGTACGCCATGTAGTCGCACGATCTCGTCAATATAGAGCTGAGCATACTGAGCGAAGCTGAAAGTCATCTTCACTGGCAGGAAGTGAGCCGCTTTCGTCAATCTATCCACGATCACCCAGATGGAGTCGTACCCTCGACTGGTCCTGGGTAGACCCACAACGAAGTCCATCGAAATCTGTTCCCATTTCCACTCTGGAATGGGTAACGGCTGTAGCTCTCCTTCGGGCCTCTGGTGCTCGGCCTTGACTTGCTGACAAGTCAGGCATCTCGAAACGAACTCCGCAATGTCCCTCTTCATCCCGTCCCACCAGTAGGTCTCTCTCATATCATGGTACATCTTGGTGGAACCGGGGTGGACACTATACACTGATCGGTGTGCCTCCTCAAGAATGTCGCGCCGCAATCCATCAGCATCTGGTACGCACAGTCTAGATCCATATCGTAAAATCCCCTGATCGTCAACCACGAACTCGGAAAATCTGCCCTGTCCCATCTGTGCCATGATCTCTGAGCAACGGTCGTCACTGCGCTGTGCCTCACATATACGGTCAAGCAACTGTGGGCGTGCACGAACATGCGCGAGCTGTCCCCCTGTCTGAGTGAACTCGAACTCAACTCGGCTGTCGCATAACATCTGCCAATCTGCTGACGACTTCCTCTGCACTGCGCGCAAAAAGGATAGACTACCCCCGGGCCTCCTACTCAACGCATCTGCCACCACATTTGCCTTGCCGGGGTGATATAAGATCTCGCAGTCGTAGTCTTTCACCAACTCCATCCAACGACGCTGTCTGAGGTTCAGGTCTCGCTGCTGAAATATGTACTTTAAGCTCTTGTGATCGGTGAATATCTGACACGACTCGCCGTACAGGTAATGTCGCCAAATCTTCAGTGCAAAGACCACTGCAGCCATCTCCAAATCATGAGTGGGGTAGTTCTGTTCATGCTTCTTCAACTGCCGAGAAGCATAAGCGATCACCCGGCCATGCTGCATCAATACGCATCCTAATCCTACTCGCGAAGCATCACAGTAGACAACAAATCCGCCTGATCCCGAAGGCAAAGATAATACCGGCGCCGTAGTCAAACAAGTCCGTAGCTGCTGAAAACTGCGCTCACACTCCTCTGTCCAAACGAAAGGAACTCCCTTCCGGGTCAAACCGGTCAACGGTGCAGCTATACGGGAGAAGTCCTGAACAAAACGCCTGTAGTAGCCCGCCAAGCCTAGAAAACTACGGATCTCAATAACCGATGTAGGTCGAGGCCACTGCTGAACAGCCTCAATCTTCTTCGGGTCCACACAAATGCCGTCTATCGTAACCACGTGACCCAAGAATCCGACGCTGTCCAGCCAGAATGCACACTTGGAGAACTTCGCGAACAGCTGGTGCTCCCTCAGAGTCTGTAACGTAATCCGCAAGTGCTGCTCGTGCTCCTCTCTGCTCCGGGAGTACACCAAGATATCGTCGATAAACACGATGATGAACAAGTCAAGATACGGCCTGAATGTACGGTTCATCAAATCCATGAATGCTGCTGGGGCGTTGGTGAGTCCGAACGACATCACCAAAAACTCGTAGTGGCCGTAGCGCGTGCGGAAAGCTTTCCTCGGTATATCCTCCTGTCGAACTCGCAGCTGATGGTATCCTGATCGCAAGTCGATCCTCGAAAAATACCGCGCACCCTGAAGCTGGTCGAACAAATCATCAATGCGCGGCAACGGATATCTGTTCCGAACGGTAACTTTGTTCAGCTGGCGGTAGTCGATACATAAGCGCAAACTTCCATCCTTCTTCTTGACAAACAGGACCGGAGCACCCCACGGAGAAACGCTCGGTCGAATAAGCCCCTTATCTAACAAATCCTGCAACTGATCCTTCAGCTCTCGAAGCTCTGCCGGGGCCATCCGATAAGGCGGTATAGAAATAGGCCCCGAACCGGGAATCAAATCAATGCAGAACTCAACATCGCGCTCAGGCGGTAGCCCTGGTAGCTCATCAGGGAAAACATCAGGGAACTCACAAACTACCGGGACCCGGTCTAACGGAACCTCTGCAGCTCGAGTATCACAAATACACGCTAAGAATCCCTGACATCCCTTCCGCAAGAGCTGACCAGCGCGAAGAGACGAAATTAAGCTGGGAAGGGTGACACTACGGTCTCCCTGAATAACAAGGACTGGCTCTCCCGGAAGCTAAATCTGACTGCCTTCTCACGGCAGTCCACCGAAGCATAACAAGTGGCTAGCCAATCCATGCCTAGAAGCACATCAAAGTCCAACATATCGAGGAGAATCAAATCAACCGATGAATCCCTCTCCCCGATACAAACGGAACACAATCGAAAAACAAAACGAGCGACAAACGACTCGCCTACCGGAGTAACAACAACAAGCGGCTGATCTAACGACGATGAATCACGGCCCAACATCGGTGCAAAGTGTGTAGATACGTACGAATGTGTGGAACCTGGGTCGAATAATACCCGTGCGTCGAAAGAACAAACTGGCAAGGTACCTGTCACAACGGCATTGGATGCCTGCGCATCCTGCGGTGTCAAAGCAAAAACTCGGGCCTGTTCTCCACCGATAGCGGGCTGACCTCGACCTCGGCCTCTGCCTCCTCGTCTTCTCTGAACAGGACCGCCGCGTCCACGGCCTCTCGGTGCACCTAACTGGCGTGGAGCATCGCCTGGTGTAGGAAGTAGGGCTCTCTGAGGAGGGGGTGGTGATGGTGGTAGGGTCACATGCGGAACTGTCGCTGCTCCCTGTCGTCTTACCGGACAGTCTCTGACAAGATGGTGCGGACTCCCGCACCCAAAACACCATGGCGATGGCTGCTGCCCCTGGGGATAAGAACCATATAACTGTCCCTGCCCAAATCCTCTGCCAGGCCTATCTCTCGGAAAGAATCTGGCGCGCTGCCTCTGAGACGGTACATCGGTGCGAATCCTCTTCGGCCCAGAAACGGCCGAAGTCCGTGATATGCGTGCCTCCATCCGCAATGCCGTATCCATAGCAGCTGAATAAGTGTCGTAGTGCTGGGCGCCAATGGCAAGATATAGCTGGGCATCAAGTCCCTGTACGAACCTCTTCACCATCTTCTCCTCGGTATCCACCAAATACTGAGCATATCGGGATAACTGTGTAAACTGGATGTCATACTCAGACACCGTCATCCCAGATGTCTTGACTAAGGCCTCGAAGCTGCGATCTCTGGCGTCACGAACGCTCTCTGGAAGGAAACGGGCTAGAAAGACCACTGTAAACTCGACCCAAGTCATAGGCGGTAGACCTGTAGCTCGACCTCTCAAGACTGACTCCCACCATGTCTGCGCGAGACCCTCTAGTCGGAAACTCGCAAGCTCTACCCATCGATCATCCGAACATCTCAGCGAATGGCAGATCCTGGCTAAACTGTCAAGGAACGTCTGTGGGTCCTCCACTGCCTCGGTGCCGGTGAATACTGGAGGTCTCAGCCTCATGAAATCCTGTAGTGAAACCGGGATTGTCACGGTGGTAGTAGGAGGAGCAGGTATCATGGTCGTCTGTGATGTAGTAGGTACGTCATCCGGCCTCGGTGTACGACTGGCTGCAACTAGGGATCCTACCATCTGACGTAGCTCCTGCATGCCTCCCATCATCTGTCGCAACTCCTCCATACCAGTCTCGAGCCTATCCATACGGCCTGGGGAAGGTGGATCGGTCTGTCCCTGCGGCGTAGGCATACCACCCTGCTTAGTCCTAGTCTCAGACGAGCCAGCTCGAATCTCGTCTCTGGCGGCAGCCCTCTGTGCCCTCGTAGCCTTCGGCGGCATAGTGGCTGTTACAGGAAAACGGATAGTAAGGACAGTGCAATAGGATCATAGGATACACGGAATTGAAGAAGGAATTTTTCAAGCAAGTATATCCTAAAGTCACTTAGGCGGAGTACCGTATCGTAAGTATGCCGCGGACATACGCACGCTACGTTACCCTACTTAAGTCACTTACTCCATCTACCAAGGGTCATCCTACACTCAAAAGGTAAAACCTATCGCTCTGATACCAACTTTGTCACGACCCGCAGGATACGGAACGTGACTGGCACTTAAGTTTACGAAACGTCTAAAGACATCCGTAAAATAAGTAAGCCAAAGCCCAGAAAACAAAACCAATTAAGCAAAAGAGTGAAGAAAACCCAATCAATTGAAAACGAGTTTATCAAATAAGTCATGTAAAACCCTTTTTAAAAACAATACCAATTTTTCCGAAAATTTCGGCAGAGTCTCCTTTGTAAATACTGGCCCCCAAAATGGGTACAACAAAATATATATGAATCCAACAAAATAGGGCATCCCCAAGCGGGAGCTAGCTCTTCGCCACAAGGCGGTCACAAATCCCACGCAATATAAAACGACAGCATGCAAAATAATCATAATGAAGCATAAGAAAAACAGCATGTCGACTCAAGTGAGGTCGACCCCAAAATACAGCATAAAAGTCCACAAACCTCACAGTCTCATCTCTAAGTCAATATACAACAATACTGGTAGATACAGTAGATGGAGTGCACTAAATACAAAGAATATACAAGGTGGTACAAAAATAGTAACATAACCCACCTAAGAGCAAAACCTCGAGTCCAGGCAAAGGAGGCAAAAGAACAAGTGCGCCCGCCGCTACTGAACTGACGGAGCGGACCTGCAAAAGACTGTGGCACAACGGGGGTGAGTTGCCAACTCGTGAGTACTAAATAACACCTACAAAGGCTATCGTATGCATGCACACAAGCATCCTAGCATCTAAAATACAGGTATGAATGGGTGCACTAGCAGGTGTGTATACAACATCAGTGTACGAATATGTATGCAACATGAATATCTGAGGTCTCAATAGGTATATATAAGAAACATTTATCTCTTTTTGTTTTTGAAACTCTTTTAGAATGCCAGCATAATACTCAAAGAATCGACGAGAACCGGTGTCCAGCAACGACACCCAAAAGCTGTCTCAAATCTCATAAATGTATCTCTGGCCTCAGCCGTCCGGCTGACCCATCTCAAATATCAATATCTCATCATCTAGCGGCCACGGTCGGTATCCTCTGGATATCCGCCGTCCCAAACAGTCACCGGTAGGTAATCCGTCCCCTGTCAGGCTCAACGTCAACACCACATTCCTCTTGCCCCGGGGTACCTTACCGGGCCCACCATGTACCCGTGCCGGTTCCTCCACTCCTCGACACGGATTTCCAAAACCACAGCAAACTCATGGTGGACGACACTTACATCACTAGAAAACCGCAATTTACATATTTTAAAAATATAATAAGTTTAGAAATTTTGCGGCTTTCCCCCGAAATCCAGCAATATCATAAAATCTCAAGAAATCCTCATAAGTGCATATATCAGTGATAATGAATACATATGGTATCATTAATCAAGTTGCGATGTGTGATTAATGGATTAAGCATGAACAATTAATATGATGAAGTACATGCACATGAATAGCAATCCTACGGTTTCATTTTAAGGAATTAAAGGCAATAGCACAAGTTTAAGTATCAATTAGTAAAAGGTTTAAATTTAAAGGTTATCTAGTGTGGTGGCATGGCAATTACCAGGGTGTGTGTGTAAGCATGAATAGTGCTCGTGCTGCATATAAAAACCCTGGCAATGGTGCACGTGTCCTATAAAATGGTTTCGTGTAGGTATATCAATATAATGCATGGATGCAGCAAATAGTCAAATAAGTATTTCACCCCTAATTACTAACATCACTAAGGATCTTGTAAGTTACTAAAACTATCGGGCGGCTTGCGCCATCCAACGATAGTCCCCCGTAGATGTTACATCTACTCACCGGAATCCCTGGCTAGCTGTGTCCAATCACCGCCTTCCCCTTTCGCGCCGCGTCTGACTTCTCCGCGACCGAACCTGGAATTTACATCAATATCAAACATAAGGTTACATATCAAGAACGACGCAAAACCACAACGAAACTACTAATGTTCGCTAGCTAGGTACAACGTGCACAAAGTGCGCGGAACACACGCGAAAATCGCAAAAACTGCCAAAAAACGCCGATTTGGTCGCCCGGCAAAACTAAAACCCGACTACCCAAAAATCCGCACTCACGCATCCTAAACGTCATAGGAGATGCTAAAAATATCCCCAAGGTATCACAAATAATTCACCAAATAATTTTAATAAAAACCTAGTAAGCACAAACTAGCAATTTTGGTGCAAAAATCGAAACTTAGCGATACGGTTATCACAATCCAACCACACAACAAGCAATCTACAAACACTATAATTACAACACATTAGCAAAGATTCAAAACCTATTTTCCTTAAACAACCATTACTTGAATTATATAACCTCGCAATTCTTAATCCAAACTATATATGAAAACCTTAAATTAACACTAATTTATAACTCAATTAGCAAGTTAACCTTCTAGATTAGGTTAGCAAAACAACTAGATAACAAATTAGATTTAATCAACTAAATAATGGTTTCTAAACCCTAATTCAACTCATTTATCATGCTTCACAACCCATTTTCCATACATAAACCCTCTCTTGAATTTCCTAAAACAACAATTTACAACCAAAATCAAACTTTTAAAATTAACTAAATTAGCATAATTTGAAGACCACATAAACAAGGTAACTTCTTGATTTGGTTGTGTAGGAACTAGCAAGCAAAATAAATTTAATTAACCACATAATGGTGTGCTAACAAACCCTAGTTTAAAACAAACTACTCTTTTATAAACTAGATTAGAAATTAACTAAACTTTTAACACTAAAACCATATAATTAAAGGAATTTAGCCAAAAGAAATTAACTTGATGGAAATTATACCTCAATTTGAGATCTAGCAAGAATAAATTTGCTCCAAATGATGGCCTCAAGCATCAAGATCCAAGCTAGGGAGGTGAAGGAAAAGAAAGATGAAGGATGGGTTTAATTTGTAAGCTTGAAATTGCAATTTTGTTGAATTAAACATGAAGAATTTTGAAGAAATGAAAAGAAATGAGATGAAGAGGAGGGTGTGCAGGTTTCGGCCAGATTAAGAGGTAAGGGGAGGGGTGTGGGTGTGTGGGAAAGGTCAAGAGTCAACTCCCCAAAAGTCAATGCACCATACTTCATCAAACTATTTTTAAAATAAATTCATAAACAACCCAAATCAACACATGAAAGAGAACCAAAATGAGGCCAGAAATTTCTGGACCTGATCAAGGTGGGGCTGTCCTAGGGCTGAGGGAAGAGAGAGAGGGGTTTTACAAAAGAAATTTTATGCAAAAAGACCCCCTACAAGTCAAAAATTGCAAGTTTTAACTTAAAATTCAATAAATTCGTTTCCTATCATAAAAATTTGTTAAAAATCAAAGTAAAATACTAAAAATTTATGTTACAACTAGATTTTAATTAACCTAATTTTAAAGATTAAAATTAGCCCGGAAAAATTTGTATTTATCGCTAATTTAATGTATTTTCTTACCGGCTTAAAATAATATTAAAAAATTGAAAAATAGGGAAAAAATTTTAAACGACCAGAATTTCATAAGTAACTCATTAGCTACTAAAAACAAGCAATTACCTATCCATTTTAGGTATAATTAGCCCTAAACTGCAAAATAACGAGAAAGACGGTTTTCGGAAAAATACCGAATTTTCACCGAATTTCAGGAAAACACCAAAACGAACTTTTCAAGACGCTACAGATACCAGAAAGGGTTATCCCAAAAAGGATAGCCATCCCTTCTCCCGAAGTCGTCAAGGCGGCTTCTCCCGCCAAAGGGTCGGTCTTCACAAGGCTGACTGTTCCGGCTCCTGCTCCAGGCGAAGTCGTCAAGGTTGCTTCCCCTAATTGGAAGTCTTCCTTCGATAGCTTGGCCACCCCCACTCAGCGGACATCAGTCTTCAATAGGCTGACAACGACAACTTCTGACCAACACAGGGGACATGAGGGAGTCACCCCTACGGCTGAGACAATCCCATCCGCAAGACATGCTCGCCGTCGTCACTGGTGCCAAGTAAGGAAGGCCGGGGGCAGCTCCCCTTCTGGACTAACTCTGCCAGCTCCCATGGTGGAAATCAATGTTGTTGTTCCAACAGGGAACAGCTTTGAACCGCTTAGGAGGGTTCGCAAGAACTCTCCAACTGCCGTGCTGAAGAGATCTCCTCCACCTATGGAGATTACTACAGAAAAGAAACCGCCCCCTCAGCGGCTGTCCTCCAAAATTTATAAAGTCTGGCGACAGGTCCAAGAATCCTTGATTAACAAGGACTACTCTCGTTGGCCAAAGAAGCTCAAAGCTCAGCAAGAAAAGAGCCATCTCGTAGTATCACAGAAGACGTCATCCATCTGGATGCCCGCCGCAATGGCTCCCTCAACGTCAACCGCTCAAATGAAAAGAAGGCCAGCCAAATCCCCCGTGAATGAGGCAAACCGCAAAGACGTCGAATCTAAACGCCCCAAGTCTGGGGGTAACACATACCGTTTATATGGCTGATTGATCGTCTAAGTTGTGATGAAATGTAAAGTGTTCACAGTCAAAGATATTTATACCGCAATCAATTAACGGTGTTGATGTAGCGCGTTAATGAATACGGATCATCCACTGAGAAAGTGTGATTTGCTCGCTATTGTTTTAGTTGAGTCGAAAATTAAAAGATAAAAGAAAATTGTTCAAGAATTGTGAAATTTAATTTCAAGCATTATCAAGAAAATAAAGATAAAAAATCAAGAATCAAGAATTGTTCCCAACTTGTTTGAATTATCAAGATTTGTAAAGAGGCTCGTAGAAATCGATCCAATCGATGGCGGTGATGAAGAATTAGGATTACAAATTCTTATCTATTGATGATTTGTTGCTAGATCGATGATGATCAACGAGATTTAGGGATCTCTTGAAGAAACTAGATTTTCTTTATCACACCCCTTGTCCTTTCGTTGATTAGCATTCAAATTCTAGCCTCTAGAAAATTCAATCATCAATCATTGATCTCTAATTAGGAGCGAAAACATTCAAGAAAGCATCTCGCTCGAAACTAGGTTGTCGATGATTCAATTTCCTAATGTTTACAAAACTCATAAGACTTAAGAATCGTTCAAGAATTTAATCATCGTCATCTATCTATTTTCTCGATTCCTCCACGAGCGGAGTTTTCACTCAAACATCACGACAAAGAAAACAATCAAGAATTAAGAACTCATCATAATGCTCAAATGTAAAGAAAAGCAAGATCAAGAGTTTTCACCTTTCATTATTCAACATTTCGTTACACTTCACTCAAGACTACAAGAATTGAGGAGAGAACTCGATCGTCGAACTAGCTTTGCATCGTCTTCGTGAGTCGCGGATCGTCTTAGATCTCTTGCTCGGATGAAGATCGGCGTTGCTCAAAAAAGGCTTAATGGATTCTTGCTTGATTTTGTACTCGGTGATCTTGATTTGGATTTTGAATTGTATTTGGGCGAGGGTTTGGATGCACAAGTTGTGTCACTCAACTTGTGGGTGAATTGTTGAACAACGAACAACCTTTGTGATGAAGCCTTGGGTCCCTTTATATAGCCTTCTTCTTTAGCTTCTCCTAGAAGCTTGATTAGGTTTAGCTTCCTTTAGAAGCTAAGCTAGGTTTAGCTTCTCTTGCAAGCTTAGTAGTTATATAGGAAGCTTCTAGATTAAGCTAGTTAGCTAGCTTGCTTGAGAAGCTTGGAGGTATTAGGCTTGTATAAGAAGCTTGGCCGTTAGAGGAGAAGCTTCTGGAGATATCTGGAGACTGAAATGCCTTGAAGAAGTTTGGTCAGTGAAAGGAGAACCCTGAGAATTCTACCTGCCGATGACGTGTCACCATGGCCATGGATTCGTGGTGGATCGGCGCATTCGGCCGCGGATCCGCGGCCATTTGATGGTAATGATGGATGAAATTTCTAGGCTGATTTGTTGATGATCCATAGATCCTTATTTTATGTATGGAATCTTTTAAATCTTTCTTGTTCATTGCCAGATCACAAGTCTTGGACTTGGCGTATTTTTATCAGCACTTTTAGCAGTTTTGGCTCTTTACCTGGAATTTCCTGCATACAATCTCGAGACAAGTGTTGCGATATACAAAAGATCATGCGTGCAATAATAAACACACAATTTCCCTCAAAATGCTGGTTATAATGTATAACACATGTTATTTAGTATTTTACAGACGAATTTGCTAATATGTGCTATATTTATACCGAACACCTTTAGATGATTGCAAATAGTAGGGAAATTGATGTGTTAAAAATGCAATATTTTCGACTGATAAAATTCCCCCAAACTTATTTTTGGTCGTCTCGAGCAAACTGTTTTATTAAAAAGAGAAGGAGAAAATATAAGAAAAAGAAAAACTAACTAGCACACTTTCATAGGCAACACGATTGCACTGAGCACGTGCAACAAGCCTTTAAACCTCTAGGTGTCCCTAGTAGGAAGAGTGTTGTCTCCTGAGGGTTTTCAGCGGATTGCACCCACAAAATCCAATAATAAAAGGAAGACCGTGAAAGTTACATATAAAGATAATTTTGTAAAAGAAATACTTTGAAAATTAGAGTTTCCAACTAATACTAGCTTTTTGGTTGTTATGAGCCATATCTTAATAGTCATGAAAAGATGTTAGAAATCACATCATCCTTCAATAAAACATCGTCTTTATTATTCATTCCTACCTTTCTTCCAAACATCGATTATATACCCCTACATGTGTGTAAAAGACATCCCTACACTCGGACAATTCAATTCAAGTTATCATACTCTTGTCCATCTACCTCAGTACTTTTTAATTGATGAATATTTAAATAAGATTGCTCACACATTTTTCATGCGACCGTTAATACTTCTTGAGGTACTGACCGACCGATTACTCATGTGCTTGCTTATTAGGTGTATTAGTATTTTTCTCGTCTTGCACCACCTAAGGCTCAGCAGTGACTCCCAAACTAGTTGGTCTAAGGCACTAGGTGATGAAGCACCCTCGCTATATTTTTTTATTGCTGCCTTGGCGATAACAAAACTAGTGTTCATTTTTTTCTTCACCATTTTATATTTTATTATTTTTTTATTTCCTTCATATTTTGGCTTTTAGACAAGAGCATTTCAAGGTATTCTTTACTATCCCGAGTTTCAAGACGTGTGTAAGTGCGTATAGTAGGGTTTCAACGTTCAAAATGTTTGGCTTCCAGAATAGGAACTATTTTTCAGACTTATTTTTATCCTCAGATTAGTGACTTCCTTCATCTTACTAACCCTTGGGACAACGGCTCATAACTACTTTTTACTAGTTCGTTTAAGAAAACTTTTAATTTTCTTAGTTTTCTTAAATTTTTCTAATCTTTTGGATGTAATTTTTCATTATCTAATCTTTTATTATCTTATTTATGTACAAAAAAAAATTTATTATTTTTTTATATGTTTTGTGCTTTTGCAAAATATGATGCAAAGTGATGCGTAAATAAGCACAAACCTCCCCCAAACTTGTTTTCAACAGTGTCCTCACTGTTGCTATCTGTTGGATCACAAAAACCTGTAAGCTTGGGAGGAAATTTATTAACGGGGGCAATAAATATGATCGTGAAAATCCTCCCCCAAACTTATTTTTGGCTCACAATTTTAAGTAACAATTTTATTTTCAAGAGCCAGATTATACCCCCCCACCAAACTTGAGTTAAATAATGTTAAGCTTTGAAAATCACAAGAGGGGGTAAAAATTACTGGTCAATGCCAAGCTTTGCAAAGACCGAAAGTCAACACCAACCATTCAAAGATTTTATCAGAGTAGTACACCGGTTGGTGGAAGAACAAGTTGAAAAGAGCCAAGAAGAAGTGGGGAAAAGATAAGTGGTGTGAAAGAATGGGTTTGCGTCTCGTTTTGGAGAGACGACACAGTGATTGTGATGGATTACTCGCATTCTCTTTATAGTCCAGAAGAAGGGGTGGAGGTTCAATTTCTTTTTCTTGGAGTTGATTCATCTCAACACCCGTGTATTTCAAAAATGCGAGTTCATCGGCGAAGATTTTACTCAAAACTCTCATCAATACCCCAAAGAATAATGTCATCAACAAGCCTGAGGTGATCTTCAGACTCCAAAAACGGTTCATATTCAGTGTTAGTTGTTAACCCGAACATTTCGGTGGAAGAGTCTGTATGTGTATGATACATAGTTGGGTCAAACAACAACATATGAAAAGAGTCAAGATCAGTATCATGAGGCTGATCAAATTCGCTGCTGTCGACATCCATTAATTCGACAGAACAGACCTGAGCAGTAGGTTCGGAGGGTACACTTCCCAACTTGTAAATGTTCAGCTCAATTGACATCTTCCCGAAGGATAGGGTCATAGAGCGATTACGACAGTTGATTATAGCATTGGAAGTGGCCAAAAAGGGGCGACCAAGAATCACCGGAATTTGATTCCGTGGGTTTGCTACAGGCTGTGTATCAAGTACAATAAAGTCCACAGGGAATACAAATTCCCCGATTTTTCTTAACACATCCTCCAGTTCACCCCTAGATTTGGTGATTGATCGGTCGGCCATCTGGAGAGTTATGTTTGAGGGCTTTAACACTCTGATACCTAGTTGCTCATAAACTGAATATGGAAGCAGGTTAACACTTGCGCCAAGGTCAAGTAGAGCACGGTTAATGTGTTTATCCCTAATAGGAATCAAAATAGTAGGATAGCTAGGGTCCTTACGTTTCCTTGGTAATTGTTGCGGAAAAGCCGTGTCTACAGTACTCGAAATGAATACCTTCTTTGGCACTTGAGTCTTCCTCTTCCTAGTGCACAAGTCTTTGAGAATTTTCGCATAAGCGGGGACTTGTTGTATTGCATCTAGAAGAGAGATGTTGATGTTAACCTGTTTAAAGATTTCGGTGATCTTCTCCATTTGTGGACTTGGTCTGTTTCCCCTTAACCGATTCGGATAAGGAGCTTTAGCAATAAGATCGGGGTCTAACACTGGAGAAGATCGTGTGGGTAGGAACGATCTAAGAATAGAAGTGGGGATCGTCTTTGGTGGACTAGAAGAGGTTTGCTGAGGTGTCGAGCCTAGAGGAAAACGGAGAATAGGCTCCGAAGAAAATGGTGGGGTAGACGAACTGGGGTCAGAATTAGAAGCAGAAATGGAAGGAAAAGTCTCAGCCGGGGTATCATCGATTGATTCTTCATTATTATCAATCTCTTCACCAACATGGTTGTCAAGCACTCTTCCAGATCTCAACGTGGTGATAGCGTTCACATGATGTGAAGAGCCAGGATTGGGTAAAGGTTGAGCTGGAAGTTTCCCATTCTCTCTAGCACTCAATTTGGCATTTATACGGGAAATCTGTGCTTCCATCGATTTAATATTTTCATTTTGAGAGACAATGCTCTTCATCATATTATCGAAGGAAGATTGAAAATTTGCTGCCACTTGGATGGATTGTTTCATAAAAGTATCCAAGGTTCGTTCGAGTGCAGAGGAATTATCAGTACCGTCCATTTGCAAAGAATTTTCATGTGGTGCAGGAGTGTTGGCCGGATTTTGAAAGTTTTGTGATTGGTAGGGGTGCTGACTCAATTGAAGTGGTTGCTGTTGTGGTGGAAGAGCCCTTTGGAAATTGTTTTGGTTTAGAACCGTGTTTTGATTTTGTGATTGGTTCCAAGCAAAGTTAGGGTGGTTCCTCTAACCCTGATTATACATGGAAGAATACGGATCGTTTCTAGGTTTTTGTTGGAAAGCAGCATTGATATGCTCATGACCTTGAAACGGAGAATTCAATGGACATTCTTCCGTAAGATGAGATGGATCAGAACAGCATCCACAAACAGTTTTGGACAGTGACATTTGATTTACAGCGGCGGCTAAAATTTATTTTCCATAGTTTCGAGTTTCTTTTGTATTGCTGACTTTTCAGCTCTAACTCCTATGGAAACATCAGATTGGTTATTGCCACCTATAGACGATGATTGGTTAACATTCTCCCACTGTAAAGATTTTTCAGCGAAATCTTCTAAGAATCTCCAGGCTTCACCATCATCTTTAGTCATGAAGGTACCTTGACACATGGATTCAAGGGTCTGTTTTGTGGTAAGATTAATACCCTCATATATGATTTTGCACAGATCCCATCTAGGAATTCCATGATGTAGACATTGAACTAACAGATCCTTGAAGCGTTCAAAACACTTCGAGAATGGTTCATTTGGAAGCTGGGTAAATTGATTTATTTCGCTACGGACTCGAGCTGTTTTATGATTGGGGTAGAATTTCTTTAGGAATGCTTTTACGAATTCTTCCCAGTTTGAAATGGAATGTGCGGCTATGTTATAAAGCCACTTCTCGGCTATATCGCACAGAGTAAATGGAAGAAAACGTAGATGCATAGCATCCACAGAAAGCTGTGAAGTACCCATCATAGCGCATACATTTTCAAATTTGGTAATAAAGACATATGCATCTTCAGAATCGAGACCGTGATATTTTGGTAGAAGATTGATGTATTGGGGTTTTATTTCAAAGTTGTCCCCATTGGCTGGTGGAATGGTGAGACAGGTCAAAAGAGGACCTCGCATAGGATAACATCTCTCTTGGAGAGAGATGCGAGGTGGATTCTGCGCACCTGCGGACGGTGGCAGAGTAGTGTTAAAGAAGTTCAATGGAAAACCTTCCATCGAAGTGGGTGTGGTGGTGGGTAAAGAACAAGTAGATGTAGAATTACCGACTTCGGAGTCGATAGGAGAAACGCGGACAAGACAGGCACTAGAATCCCGTGTCCAGCCGAGCATGCACTAAATGGTTTAGCACAAGTGGCAGCGTTAAGATAATTAAAGAAAAGATGAGTTGGTGTTTGTTTTGAAAAAGTACGGATTTTTGAAAAAAACAAATCACAAACAATGCATAAGCAACCCTAATTCTATTGGTCATCTAGGTCAAGTCTCTAGACCGCTCCTAGACTTCTAGAAGACAAATCGCAGGATAAATCCTCTACTACCTCTTTGTCTCTCCTGTGGCCAGATAAGTGCCAGGTAAGTGGGAGGATCTCCACTACGTAAGTAGTGGGCTTAATTAAGTAACCACTTGCCTTAGACACACTTGTCTTAGACACCACAAAAGAAATGCGGATAAGCAATAGATTACCCACGACTTCCTTCTGTCCTAAGTGAGCGCGACGGTTCTTAGAGTCATGTCTAGATATTTTTTAGTTAATGAGGGTAACGCGGATGCAGTTTTATGATTTTTGGGGCTTAGTAAGGGTAATGAACTCCCGACCTAATCTGAATTTGGTCTTTGCCCCTTAATTTTCGTATTAAAAATGCAAACAACCAAGATCAAACACGCACAATTTTTACTTTTGCGGCGTTGCGAATTTTTGCAAAGAATCCTACAGAAATTGGTTAATGGGGCAGAGCAGGGAGGAGATAAGAAAGTCAGAAATTCACCAAGAATTATCTAGATCTAATCTAAAATCAAGAAAACATTAAAAATCAAGAATCAAGAAGTGATGATATCCAATCCAAGAATCAAGAATCGAAGTGAGGCTCGTAGGAATCGATCGGATCTATAGATGTGATGAAAACTATTGATTACATATTCTAATCCATCAATGAATTGATTCTAGATCGATGATGATTAACGAGAATTAGAGATTTCTTACGGAAACTAGGGTTTCATCATCTATCTCTTGTCCTTTCGTCGATATCATTCACATTCTAGCCTCTAGTAAATTGAAGAATCGACGACCTAGTTTCGTTGCGATGCTTTCTTGATTGTGTTCGCTCGAAATTAGGGATCCACGATCGATTCTTGAATTTACTAGAGGCTAGAATGTGAATGATATCGACGAAGGGACAAGGGATAGATGATGAAACCCTAGTTTCATAAGAAATCCCTAATTCTCGTTGATCATCATCGATCTAGTATCAATTCATCGATGGATAAGAATATGTAATCGCTAGATTTCATCACATCTTTAGATCCGATCGATTCCTACGAGCCTCACTTCGATTCTTGATATTTGATTTGGAAATCATCACAAATTCTCAATTCTTGATTTTATTGTTTCTTGATTTAGACTAGATTTGACTAATTCTTGAACTTCAATTCTTTAAATCATGAATCGTTTTCTTTTCTTTTCTTTAAATTTTTGACTCATCTAATTCGAAACACGAACGATTACACTTTCCCTGTGGACAATCCGCACTTACTAACGTGCTACAATCGACACCGTTATTGATTGCGGTCAAATAATTTTTGGTTGTGATTTCTACATATTTTCTACATACACACCGAGAATATCATATCAATCAAAACCCGTGCTTCCACAGGTCATCGACCGCTTACCCGATCGATAACGAAGGTCCAGGAACAACAGCAGCAAAAACTTCAGGAGATGCTGACTGCAATAGCCGCACTCACTGGGTCAAAAGAAAATCCAGAGACCTCGGAGCAACGTCGGGAACAAGAAACTGATACCGAATTCCTCCGAAGAATGCTCGAGAGGAAGGAAAAAGAGGCTGCGGAGCAGGCAACCAATATAAAAGGAATGGCTCTTTTGTTTCAAGACATGGATGGGATGATGTTACAGCCGGAACCTCCAGCTGAAGACCCCCCGATCATCATTGAAGACGACAGAGGGGAGACAGCGAACCCTCCTCTGGCTCTTTCAGCAGCCAAAGAGGAGACCATCTCCAAAGCCGCTCTAGATGATTACATTGCTCAGCAAATACGAGCTCACCAGGTAAACGAAGCGGATGGACAGGTCGTTAAGACTGGGCGACCCTATCCAGGTTGGTATGACCAAATAAGGTACCCACCGGGATATACGATCGCTAAATTCCATGTATATAAAGGGACGGGAAATCCACATCAGCATGTCGCTTAATTCAGAGCCTTGTGCGGCAACACCGGGGGTGATGATAAACTTATGCTCTGCCAGTTTGTTGGTAGCTTGTCGGAGACGGCATTCGAGTGGTATTCTGAACTTCCAAACGACTCTGTCAAGACATTTGCGGAGATGGAACTGCTGTTTATGCAGACATTCAGGAGCGTTAGCGAGCGTGCTCCGATTACCGCACTAATTAACGCCAGGGTGAAGCCAGGCGAAACTTGGGTCCAATACGCAATACGGTGGCGAAATTTATGGTCGAAATGCGAGCAGCGCATCGAAGAAGCGCCGGCAGTGGGCATGTTCGTGGGAACTCTTGACCCTCAAGCGACCATCTCGCAATTTATGATGTTTTTTCAAGCCGACCACGTTCCAGGCCCTAATCGACAAACTAGCTCAAATGGACCAGATGGGCCATACCTCTTCAAAGCTGGAGCCGCGGAACGAAAAGGGTAAAGGGAAGGTGACCTTCATCGCGAATACTCAACAGCAGCCCAATGGCCCAAAACCAACTGATCTCCTAGACGAGAGGCGGCAATTCTATAATGAGAAGATGAAGCACCCTTATTCGTTTTCCCGGGACAAAACGAAGAGATTGTTCTAGCGGTGCGCAACAGGATCATCAATCTGCCAATCCAAAACGACCGTTGCAACCCGGTGAGGCTAATAGTCACAATTATTGCCCCTACCATCAAACGGTAAGCCATCCAATTGAAGATTGCTTCATCTTCAAGGGCTGGATTGAAGACCAGTATCAACAGGGCAAATTCGCACTGTCTGAGAAGTAGAAAGTAAGCCCGCCTCAACCGTATGCTCCTAAGAAGACGGACACACCGGAGGCATCGTGCTCTTTTGTTGAAGAAGCTCCATGGGAGGTCATTCTTTCAGCCAAGACTAAAAGAATGCTAAAAGATCTCCAAACATGTCCGGCGATTAGGTGGAAAAATCCACTGGAACCCGAGATCATCGAGGGAATGCTGAAACCGCGCCCAACTCCAAAGATTGGTGGTGATGGCCAAAGCGCTCACACCCAGCCGTCAAAGTCTTCGAAGAAGAAAAAGAAGACCAAAAAGCCCGTGAAGCCTAGTGACAAGCGTACGGACCTGCAAAAACAGATTGACGCGTTGGAAGAATACAATCAAAAAGCGCGGACTCCAGTCACACTCCAAGAATTTCTCAGCCACGTCCTTGAGGACGGAGATGATGACAATGGAGAAGACTCATCGGATGAATATGAAGATTATGTGGCAAGTTGCCATGTGATCTCTCACTCGTCGATAGACGATGAAGAAGCTCCTTACACAAAGAAACTAGGGGCAAATCCTGAGCCGGAACTTCTAGGGCCATCAGACAAAATGATTGATGCATTCCTGGATGAAGCTCTTCTTAAAAGCAAAGCTGCTCGAGAGCGTGAGATAGCCATATTTGAAAAAGCCAAACGCCAGCGACTAGACGAAAGGGTTGAAACACCCCCGCCAGATCAAAGTACATCCGCCGCAAATAAAAGCAGGTTCAAGACAAGGAAGAGGTTCGCCAAATCCTATCGATGGTAATGAAGCTGCCACCCTCCGAAGGGAATGCTCTTGGTGAAGCGGAAACACATCCTAGCTACTGCTTATATCATCGAAAGATTGCGTACCCCACCGAAGAGTGCAACGCTTTTAAAAGATGGTGGCAGGGATATATTGCTCACCGGCAACGTTTCAAGCTGATGAAACGCAAGACTCGTTGGGAGCAAAGAAATACGACCGAGGAGCGTAAAAGAACTATTGGCAACTGTCACATGGTCGATGCTGGGGGATTGCAAATTCTCACCTTCGGGAGTGACTCTGACAAAGAAACGACTCTTGGGCCTCTCTTTAAAGAATCCATCTCAGGAAAAGAGGAAGAACTAAAGAGCTGTGAGAACATTCAGCCGCGCAATCGTACGCTGCCCGAAAAGAATCTCAGGCCCGCGAATATTGGGTCGAATAGAAAGAAAAGGGGAAAGAAAAAGTCCATGAGAATATCGCCCTAGATGATTAAGTCGTCAAAGAGCTGACAGCCAAGGACCCGCCAAAGAAAAACAAGGTGGACTACAACGTTCTGGCACACTTAAGGAAGATACCCTCGCAGCTCAACATTCTCGACGCCCTTCTACTATCCAAAGAGGCGAGAGATTCTTTGATCAAGGCACTACAAAAGCCCGAACAGTTCCAAGATTTCCTCGCCGAAGAAAAGATGAAAGACGAGCTGGAAGAAGTGCACACAGCCGATATCATCTTTGGCGATGAAGATCTTCTCCTTGGGACGTGCGAGCATAACCGTCGCCTCTATGTCTCCGGATACTGTCATGATATCAAGATAAGAAAAATCCTGGTTGACAATGGGTCCTCCGACAATCTTCTCAACGCGAGAGTGTTGAAGGAAATCTGCATGAGCGTTCAGCACCTCGCTCGTGATAAAATCACCATCTCTGGATTTGACTCCCAGTCATCACGAACGCTTGGGTCTGTAATATTGATACTACGTTTTGGGCTGCTTGTCACGGACATTAAGTTTCATGTCATTGATGCCAAGACATGCTACAATGCTTTGCTCGGCAGGCCTTGGTTACACGAGTACAACATTATCCCTTCTACACAACATCAGTGTATGAAGTATTTCAAGGATGGTCTCGAGTATACCGTAACAGGGGAGATGAACCCATTCTCCGTGAACGAAGTCCGAAAGTACGAAGATGCTAAAACTTCTTACCAGATTTTGAGGACACGGAAAGATGTTACAAACCGAAGAACAAAGCCATCACTACTATTCCGGTCTTCGGAAGTGATACCGAGGAGGAGGAAGAGATAGTTTATTCAGGGCCACCCTAATGCAACAAGCCAGGACCGTCCACCCCTATGTTGATCTTCGGCAGTGACTCCGAAGATGAAGTCAATGCCGTATTTTCTGCCCGGCCATCAATACAAGCCTTCGCTGATGAAGATCAAAATTTGCAAGTTGCCATGGTTTCGTGGGAGCATTACAAAGAGCTCGACGTTCTTGGTACCTATAGTGTGCAGGAACTGCAAACATTCTACGTCCCTCCCAGGCGAAGAGATGAAAAGGCGATCCTCTTTTATCGATCTACGGAAACCAAAGTGGAGAAAGAAATTTGGCATGGTGCGGATTCTACACTTGACAGGCTCCAGCCTACCCGTTTGCCTAGATGTTACACAGAAGGCTTGAAAAGGCTATTGAAGTGCCAAGAGATACCCTTCAGACAAACTTCTCGACAAGCTCGGTTCTACAACAAGATCTGGGACGTCCCCGGAACTCAGCGAAAGTTGCCCAACGGGAAAATAGAAACGATCGGGTTTGGATATGTTCAATCCAAAAAACGGGAGAGAGTCCATGGTAGCTACGTCATACATGACTTCGATGAAGAAGGAGACGCCCTATTAAAAGACGTTGACCCTGAACCAAAACGAGATCCTGCCATCAAAATGCCGAGTCCGTCGTTTGAAGAACGGATGGATAAGCTAATAAGGGAAGCGGGTCAAAAGGTCCGGGATGACCATAGCCGCAAAATGGCCATTTACGAGAAAACTAGGACGTAGCGCCTCCTTCAGCAGGCCGTGGAGAATGACAATGCTCCTCGTTGCCAGCCCGTCATACAAAAGACCCGGCGCAGAGGCAAAAATAAACCAAAGAATGGAAAAAACATTCGACAGCAGCCAAGCGGGTCTAAGAAGCCACGCGATCAAGAGTCGAGCAGCCAGGATCCGTCCCTTATAAAGAAGATGGGTCGGGAATATTCTTTTCCCCAAGATAAGACAAAGAAGATATTCAATCTCGTCGTAAAGTATCAGATGATGACACTCACGGAGTGCAAGCACCCCGAGCAAGCGAACGAGGTCTCTCACCCAGACTATTGATCCTATCACCGAGCAATAGGACATCCTCTCGAAGACTGTTTCACCTTTAAGAACTGGGTCGAAGACCAATATCAACAAGGCAGGTTCGCTCTGTCTAGCAGTTGGAGGGTAAGCCCGCCACAGAAGCATGAGCCGAAAGCGACGCGTATAGCAAGAGTAGAACCAGATCAACATCAATCTTGGAAACAATCTCGTACCTGTCACGCGATAACGCTGTCAGAAGAAGAGCCTGAGAATATGGATGACCTCCCCTGGTGCTTCAAAAACGATAATGGCGAGGTGATCTCAGAGTTTACACCGGCGCCAAAAGAGCTGGAAGATAGAATACATACTACTGCAGATAACCTCAAGAAAATTGATTTGGGGACGGCAAGTGACCCGCGGCCGATATTCGTCAGTGAGTTGTTGTCTGAAGAAAGGGTGGCTACGCTAAAGGACGTGCTCATGCAGCATAGAGATTGCTTCGTATGGAACTATTCCGAGATGCCAGGACTATATCCAGAGATTGCTGTACACAAATTGGCAATATCCCCGGACATCAAGCCAATCAAACAAGTACCGAGAAGAATGCGGCTCGAGCTTGAGATGAGCATCAACGCCGAAGTCAAGAAGCTATGGATCGCCAACATCGTTCCGGTAATGAAAAAAATGGGACGGTGCGCATATGTGTTGACTTTCGGGATCTTAATAAAGCCTGCCCAAAGGATGACTTTCAAGTACCAGTCACTGAGCTGATGATTGATAACACATCCACTCACGAAGTCTTCTCCTTCATGAACGGATCATCAGGATACAATCAGATAAAGATGCACACAGAGGACCGGAAGCACACCGCTTTCCGGACCCCTTTGGGCATATTCTGCTACAAAGTGATGCCCTTCGGTCTAAAGAACGCCGGTGCTACCTATCAGAGGGCCATGACGAAGATCTTCGATGACCTCATACATGAAATCGTCGAATGTTATGTCGACGACCTCGTAGTTAAAAGCAAATTATACGAGGAACATCTAAAGCATCTAAAGATCGTATTCTAACACCTTCGGCAATACAACTTGAAGATGAACCTTCACAAATGCGCGTTCGGAGTTTCCTCGGGCAAGTTCCTAGGATTCATCGTCCGACACCGAGGCATCGAGATAGACCCGTCGAAGATCAAGGAGATCATGAAAATGCCTCCGCTAAGGACTTTTAAGCAATCGCGGTCTCTCCAAGGGAAGCTCGCATATATCCGACGATTCATAGCCAATCTCTCCGGCAAGTGTCGCCCCTACAGTAACTTAATGAAGAAGGGAACTCTGTTCATCTGGGATCACAAATGCAAAAGCGCACTGGACAAAATCAAGCAATATCTGCAGAATCCGCCTGTATTGGCTGCTCCCATTAAAGGAAAACCTCTCGTCTTGTATACGACAGCCCTCGAAGGTTCTTTAGGCGTGTTGTGGGCACAAGAAAACGACCAAGGGAAAGAGAGAGCCCTCTACTACTTAAGTCGAGTTCTACTGGGGGAAGAAAGCAATTACTCCCCCATTGAAAAACAATGCCTAGCGTTGATCTTCGCGATAACGAAGCTCAGACACTACGCGTTGGCACATGAGGTCCATCTTATATCAAAGGTAGATCCTGATGTCAAAGGCCATATTAACGGGGCGGGTCGCTAAATGGGCCCTGCTCTTGATGGAGTTCTCGATAACTTATCGGCCTTTTAAGGCAGTGAAAGGCCAGGCCATCGCCGACTTCCTCGCTGAGCATCCGATACCTGCCGACTCTCCCTTGAACTGCGAATTTCCAGACGAACACGCGTTTGACACGATCGACGGGGAGAAAAGAGAGAATGAGACCCAGTGGGAACTCTACTTCGATGGAGCATCTTCCATGAAGAAGCGCAAACAAAGCACCCCCATAATCAAATCAGGGGTAGGCCTTATCTTCGTGACTCCATAAAGAGGGATAATGCGCTTTGCCTTCTCCTTAATAGAGCCGAGGACGAATAATGAAGCCGAATATGAAGCTTTGATAGCAGGCCTCGAGATCGCTATCGACATGGGAATTGAAAACCTCCTCATATACGGAGACTCCCAACTGGTCGTTAGTCAATTAAACGGTGACTACCAAATGTGCAAGCCAGAGTTAGTGAAGTACGACCAGAGAGTACGGCAACTGCTAACTCAAATTCCTTCCTACACCTTGGAAAGCATACCGCGTGCGGAAAATAGCAAGGCGGATGCGTTAGCCATGCTTGCTAAAGAATTGGCCGATGAGAACCTTGATGACGTGAGGATCATTATGCAGAGCCGTCGGGTTCTTTCATCGGCCGAAATATCTCCAGAATCATCTGAAGAAAAAAGAGAGACCGAGCAAACGGCCCTACAAATAAAAGACCAGGAAAAGGCTAAAGATTGGAGGGAGGTCTTTATAGACTACTTCAAATCCCGTCAAACACCTGAAGATGCATCCTCGAAACATCAGCTCATGAAACGAGCTCTTTCTTTTGCATTTGTCAATGATACTCTGTATAAAAGGTCATTTGACTCTTTATGGCTAAGATGCCTAGGACCGGAAGAAGCAAAAAGAGTCATCCAAGAAACTCACGACGAATTTTGACGTTCTCACCAAGACGGCCCGAAGATGAAGCTGAAAATTAAAATGATGGGCTACTATTGGCCCACGATGATCCAGGATTGCCACAAATACGCGAAGCAATTCCACTCATGCCAGATTCACGGGGACTTTATCCATCAACATCCAAATCCACTGCATCCAACGGTGGCTAGCTGGCCGTTTGAAATGTGGGGAAGTGACATAATCGGCCTCATCGAACCAGCATCGTCCAGAGGACATCGAATCATTTTGGCGACAACTGATTACTTCTCCAAATGGGCAGAAGTAGTACCGTTGAGGGAAGTGAAGACGGAAAATATCCTCCATTTCTTCAAAACGCACGTCATTTATCGGTTTGGAACTTCGTGACGGATCATCTCCGATAACGGGCCGGCCTACAGAAGTCACAAGATCAGCCGCTTCGCACATCAGCATAACATAGACTGGAGATACTCTTTAGTCTATAATCCTCGAGCTAATGGTCTAGCTGAGGCTTTCAACAAGACCTTGACAAAGATCGTGAAAAAGACGGTGTCTCGCAATAAGAAGGGCTGGCACGAGAGACTGCATGAAGCACTCTGGGCGTATCGAACTACGTTCAAAACAGCCACGAACACAACGCCGTACGCGTTGGTATTTGGCACAAAAGCGGTACTCCCTCTCGAGATAGAGTTACCCTCTCTACGAGTGGCTGTTTACTACGAGCTAACAGACGAAGAAAATGCTCACCTTCGGCTTGAGGAGCTCGACGCCCTTGATGAAACCCGGCTCATGGCGCAACAATATCTGAAGGCTTATAAAGCAAAGATGACGCACTCATATGAAAGATTGACTAGGCCGAGAACATTCCGCCAAGGCGAACTCGTGCTAGTGGTCAAGAGACCCATGATCCCTAATCGTGCCAAGCGAGGGAAGTTCGAGCAGAACTATGAAGGCCCATATATCATAGACAAAATCTACCAGGGTGGAGCTTACCAACTCATAGACATGCATGGTGAAAGATCTTTCAGGCCAATAAACGATCGCTTCCTAAAGAAATACTACGCTTGACGAGTCACGGCTTAGGTCAACGATAGATGACGATGACGGTGTCCGCTCGCTATCATCTTGAGCCCAAACTCTATAAGTAGTAGCCGGCTATCGGACCGAAACGTTCTTAAACTAACAATGGACCGAAACATGCTTAAACTAACAATGGACCGAAATGTCCTTAAAACTAACGATGGACCACTATGTCCTAAAACTGGCATCGGACCGAAACGTCCTTAAACTAACAATGGACCACTATGTCCTAAAACTGGCTGTTGACCGAGACGTTGATAAACTACTGTAGACTGCAGCATCCCAAGGCTGACAAAAAAATAATAATAATAAAATATAAAAAATATAAAAAAAAGAAAACGGTATGTCCATAAGCAAATGGGCACAGATGAAAACCCGAAAGGGCTCTGTAAGTAAAAACAGCAGGGCTACCGGTGAGTTTTTGTGTAAACCCGAAATGGCGCAACCTCGTTAAAAGACACTTGCAAGGTCCTCTCGACCCTGTAAGGAAAAACCACCTGTGTGAGATCCTTACGACCCACAAGGGAGAAACATACTTAGGGATCCCTACGATTCCTAAGGAGAAATTACACTTGCGAGATCCTCACGACTCATAAGGAGAACCCTCCTATGAGACCCTCACGGCTCATAAGATTCAAAAGTCTTAAACTACAGGGATCTGAACCTGTTCTTAAGCCATCACAACCTCCAATTCTTCCCTACAAGCGTCTCGACCCTTGTATACAATCCACGGGCGCGAATAAACATTTCCCTAACAAAGTCCCATCCGTGACTAGGGATATGTTTGCACAGTGAACGGCCCTTGTAAGTCCTCTCGACTTATAAAGAGAAAGCACTCTTGTAAGATCCTTATGACTTATAAGAGACCACACACTTAGGAATCCTCATGATCTCTAAGGAGAAAATGCACCTACGAGATCCTCATGACTAGTAGGGAGAAATACCTTTATGGGACCCTTACGGCTCATGAAGTCAAAAGCCTTAGTCGACAGGATCCTAACCCTGTCTACTAAGCCACCTTTGTTCGACATCGATGAAAGCAAATGATGATTCGCTCATAGAAATATCCCAGTTGTAGCGATGCCGATGCCGAAATCGGTGTCAAATCCCAAAATTCGCAGCGAAAAGCCAGCGAGTCATAAATGCATACGAAATAACCGAAATAATGGGGCAACTTGCAAACAAAATCAGCAAGTAAAAATGTATGCATGCAAAATAGCCGAAATGATTGGGCAACTCGCAATAAAAACCAGCGAGTAAAAATAAAACAAATTGTCGAAATGATTGGGCATCGCGAAAAATAGCCGAAATGATTAGGCAATCGCGACCTTCGCGATATAAAAGCTGAAATGATAGAGCATCGCGGAAATAAAAATATATAAAATGAAACCTTTTGCCCTACAGGAGATATCACATCAATCCCTGTATGCAATCCAGGGGCGCAAACAAAGAGGAAATCACACCTTCCCCCCAGTCTCCATTAGAAGAAGAAGCCAAATCTCAACGGTTCACAGATAGCCTGGAGATCATCTCAACATTCGTCTCATTACAACAGACGCAACATCAAGCAAAGCGGAACCGCGGCAATTCCCAGTTCCATGACTCGGCGATGCGCAGAGGACCGAGAGACAAACTCTGACTCCGTGAGATGCGGATAAAGTCAACCCTTCTTGGTTACGTGGAACGCGGCCTATGTCAATCCTGGCCCCATGGGAAACGTCCAGAGCGGATCCTGGTCCTTGCAGAACACGGCTATGTCAATCAGACCTCGTGGGAATCATCCAGAGCAAATTCCTGGTTACGTGGAACACGGCCTATATCAATCCTGACCCCGTGGGAAACGTCCAGAGCGAAGCCTGGTCCTCGCAGAACACGGCTATGTCAATCAGACCCCGTGGGAAGAATCCAGAGCAAATTTTAGGTCACGTGGAACACGGCCTATGTCAATCCTGACCCCGTGGGAAATGTCCAGAGCGGAGCCAGGTCCATGCAGAACACGGCTATGTCAATCAGACCCCATGGGAAGCATCCAGAGCAAATTCCTGGTCACATGGAACACGGCCTATGTCAATCCTGACCCCGTGGGAAACGTCCAGAGCGGATTCTGGTCCTCGCAGAACACGGCTATGTCAAACAGACCCCGTGGGAAGCATCCAGAGCAAAATCCTGGTTTCGTGGAACACGGCCTATGTTAATCTTGACCCCGTAGGAAACGTCCAGAGCGGAGCCTGGTCCTCACAGAACATGGCTATATCAATCAGACCCCGTGGGAAGCATCAAGAGCAAATTCCTGGTCACGTGGAACACGGCCTATGTCAATCCTGACCCCGTGGGAAACGTCCAGAGCGGATCCTGGTCCTCGCAAAACACGGCTATGTCAATCCTGACTCCGTGGGAAGCATCCCAAGCAGAGCCTGGTCCTCACAGAATACGGCTATGTCAATTAGACCCCATAGGAAGCATCCAGAGCAAAATCTTGGTTACGTGGAACACGACCTATGTCAATCCTGACCCCGTGGGAAACGTCCAGAGTGGATCCTGGTCCTTGCGGAACACGGCCAATGTCAATCCTGACCCTGTGGGAACGTCTAGAGCGGAGCCTGGTCCTCGCAGAACACGGCTATGTCAATCAGACCCCGTGGGAAGCATCCAGAGAAAAATCCTGGTCCTTGCGGAACACGGCCTATGTCAATCCTGACCCCGTGAGAAACGTCCAGAGCGGATCCTGGTCCTCGCAGAACACGGCTATGTCAATCAGACCCCGTGGGAAGCATCCAGAGCAAATTCCTGGTCACGTGGAACACAGCCTATGTCAATCCTGACCCCGTGGAAAACGTCCAGAGCGGAGCCTGGTCCTCGCAGAACACTGCTATGTCAATCAGACCCCGTGGGAAGCATCCAGAGCAAATTCCTGGTCACGTGGAACACGGCCTATGTCTATCTTGACGCCATGGGAAACGTCCAGAGCGGAGCCTGGTCCTCTCAGAACACGGCTATGTCAATCAGACCCCGTGGGAAGCATCCAGAGCAAATTCCTGGTCACGTAGAACACGGCCTATGTCAATCCTGACCTTGTGGGAAATGTCCAGAGCGGATCCTGGTCCTCGCACAACACGGCTATGTCAATCCTGACCCTATGGGAACCATCCAGAGCGGAGCCTGGTCCTCACAGAACACGGCTATGTCAATCAGACCCCGTGGGAAGCATCCAGAGCAAAATCTTGGTTACGTGGAATACGTCCTAGGTCAATCCTGACCCCGTGGGAAACGTTCAGTGTGGATCCTAGTCCTTGCGGAATACGGCCTATGTCAATCCTGACCCTGTAGGAAACGTCCAGAGCGGAGCCTGGTCCTTGCAGAATACGGCTATGTCAATCAGACCCCGTGGGAAGCATCTAGAGCAAATTTCTAGTCCTTGCGGAACACGGCCTATGTCAATTCTGACCCCGTGGGAAACGTCCAGAGCGGAGCCTGGTCCTTGCAGAACACGACTATATCAATCAGACCCCGTAGGAAGCATCCAGAGAAAATTCCTGGTTACGTGGAACACGACCTATGTCAATCCTGGCTACGTGGGAAACGTCCAGAGCGGAGCCTGGTCCTCGCAGAACACGGCTATGTCAACCAGACCCCGTGGGAAGCATCCAGAGCAAATTCCTGGTCATGTGGAACACGGCCTATGTCAATCCTGACCCCGTAGGAAACGTCCAGACTGGATCCTGGTTCTCGCAGAACACGGCTATGTCAAACCGACCCCGTGGGAAGCATTCAGAGCAAAATCCTGGTTACGTGGAACGCGGCCTATGTCAATCCTGACCCTGTGGGAAACGTCCAGAGCAGAGCCTGGTCCTTGCAGAACACGGCTATGTCAATCAGACCCTGTGGGAAGCATCCAGAGCAAAATCCTGGTTTCGTGGAACACGGTCTATGTCAATCCTGACCCCGTGGGAAACGTCCAGAGCGGATTCTGGTCCTCGCAGAACACGGCTATATCAATCAGACCCCGTGGGAAGCATCCAGAGAAAAATCCTGGTTACGTGGAATGCGGCCTATGTCAATCCTAACCCCATGGGAAACGTCTAGAGTGGAGCCAGGTCCACGCAGAACACGGCTATGTCAATCAGACCCCGTGGGAAGCATCCAGAGCAAAATCTTGGTTACATGGAACGTGGCCTATGTCAATCCTGACCCCGTGGGAAACGTTCAGAGCGGATCCTGGTCTTTGCGGAACACGGCTATGTCAATCCTGACCCCGTGGGAAGCATCCAGAGCAAATCCTGGTCCCATAGAACACGGCTAAAGTCAATCTTGACCCCGTGGGAAATGGCCAAAGCAACCCCTGACCCCGTGAAATGCGGATAATGTCAACCTCATCCATCACTTACTGGTCCTCTGGACTCGTAAGAGAGAAAACTCTTTTGGGAGATCCTTACGACTCTCAGAAGAAAACGCACTTAGGAATCCTTACGATTCTTAAGGTGAAATTACTCCTACGGGATCCTCTCGACCTGTAGGGAGAAAATTCTTTATGAGACCCTCACAGCTTATAAAGTTGAAAAGTCTTAGGAGTCAGATCTTAACCCTGAATCCTAAGCCATCGTTGTCCTACAGAGAAATCAAAATAGATTATCCACAAAATGCATTTACTAAAAGGGACACACCATCATGAAGCAAAATATGTCTTTTATTCATGAATCAAAATGAATACAAAGTACAATTTATGAAAGAATAAAAGAAAATATACTCTCATTCAGGAGTATGTACAAAAGAAGAATAAAAAATATATATACAATTCTTCAAGCCGGCGGACAATTCAGTAAATTTGCCAGTTCACCCCTTTTCCGCTGGGCTTCGGCTTCATGATTCATTATCGTCAAAAGACGGGCCTCTGCTTGAGCCTGTTGGGCCTGGTATGAAGCAAGCCGGCCTTCAAGCTCTTTTTCAGCAACCTTATGGGCCTCGACCATTTCACGAGTAAAAATGACGGCCTTATCAATGGGTACCACCTCCTTGATAGCCTCTTGAAGCACCCGCCAAAGTTCATATGCCCTAGTGGTCTTGGCCGTAAGATTGGCTTGAAGCTCCCTCAGCGCTTTGGAAGCCAACTCCCTCTCCGAAAACTTGCGGCTGAGCCTCTTCTCTCATGATATCATGTTCGCAGCGCACCGCTCAATCAGCCCTTGTAAGCTCTCCTTTGCATCTACAACCTCCGAAGGAAGGCGTGTACATTCAAGAACATCCAAGCAAGCCTCGACCTGCCGACAAAACTCAACCCAGACTTATACCAATATTTCACTATGGTAGGTGGCAAGAAAGGGAAGAGAACCGTTGGCTTCAGCGGCAAACGCTTCGGCCGTGATCATACTGCCAGCACGAAAGTCTTCAATTAGGGCTGACAAGGAGTAGAGGCTTAGCTTTGCCATCCGTTCCGAGGCGCGTAGAGCGTAGGGGCCGGGTGGCATGACGATGTGAGATTCCAGCGTGGTAAGAACTGGCAAAGCTGTTAAGATTTATAAACAGTCAGCGAGACTTGTAAGAAAAGAGCAGATGGAACAACGTTGAGACTTTACTTACCCACGGTCATGTAAGAAGGGTCTGAAGGCTCCCCAGGCCCATCAAGAATCTCAACCTCGTCATCGGCTTCCAGAACTGTAGAAGACATCAATGTCATTATATGAAATAATGATAATGCTGTGAGGAGAAAGAAAACGACACTAACCTTGCCCGGAAGAGAGGACAATGCGTTGAGGAGATATCGCCTGCGGAGCGGCCATCTCCAATAGGCGCTGAAAAGACTTCCTGGGAGACAGATCAGCAATAGACACAGCCAATCCGCGCAATTCTAAAAAGGCAAAAAAGTTCAGATAATGGAGAAATTATTAATAAAAAATATAGGAAGCTACCTTCGATGCTTCTCCCATTCTGGACTAGAGGTATAGCAGTTTCGGCGGCCTCCTCCATGCCTCCAGGCATATCATCGGGGATGTAGGCCGGTATAACAACTTCCGAGCGAGGAGCAGTGGTCGCCACTGCAGGCTCCAGCGGAAGGACGGTAGCCTCGACTACTTGCCCCCTAATCTCCGGGCCATCCTCAGAAAGATCCCTTGAATCGGCGAACAACGAAGATGCCTCTTCCGAGGGAGCAAGCACTTGGGGAGCGAGAATCACCGAAGGAAGCTCCATCACAGGAGCAACAGTTGCATCGACCCCCTCTGATTAGTGTTTCATTGGGGATATTGGCGGAGTCTACAGTCAAAGCGCGACTCGAACTCAGATCCTCCGCTATCGCCGAAGTCCCTGCAAAGTTTGTACGAGGATAAGGATATGTATATATATACAAACAGTGCAAAATACTACAAAAGGATATATGAGTATACCGATGCTCAAAGGAGCTTCTAGTATGACTTGTTCAAGCCAACGTTCCTTTTTGAGGAGGTATGCTCGCCGAGGTTCGAGAGTAGACTCGTGGCCACCGGTCCACAACGAAAGTGCATCTTCGGCGTCGGCTGAGACAGCCTGCTTAAGAGCCCTCTCGCCCCATTCTTCTAGAGGGCCTATGAATAGCCGCCGTATCGATGGAGAGTCTTCGTAAAAGATGACGGCAGGATAAGGCCTTTTCGGGATCCTTACATTCTCGGATTCGTCTTGTGAGTGTCTTATAGCCTCAGCCAATTGTGCGGCTTCCTCGGCAGATGAACCCGGGAAAAGTAAACCACCATCCGATTCTTGCATGGCTAGTGGTTCATCTTGATGAATAGGCTCGGATTCAACTAAAGAGTCGAGCAGATTAGTGACCGTCTTCCTCCGCTTCTTGGGCCCAGAACTAACCGCCGAAGACGGTCGCTTCCTTCCCCTTGGTGCTTTGGTACGGCGTTGACCCACTCCGCCTTCAATATCCTCGCTCGGCGGTGCTACCGATGACGACATGGCCATTGCTGACGCCGCAGCTGATGACACTACTACTGGTGCCCTATTGGCCCTTGATTGAGCTCTAGTACGCAGTGGCATACCATCTGTAGGAGTTAAATCCACTTCCGCCGCCTCCGGAATAAGAACGACGCTAGTATCTCTTAAGGGAGGGCGAACTAATGCACGTGGTCGCGGCGGAACTCCCGTGGCTTAGATCTAAGTGGGAGCCCTATATCCGAGGAGCAGCCTCCTCTCCTCGGCAATAATTGGACTGACTCGGTGGAGGTACCAGCCTATGAAAGACCCCACACATCGAGGAATATGATCAGCTTCAGGAATTACAAAGCGAGAGCCGGTGTTCAACCGCATGAAGTGATGAGCGGCGTCATGAACAACTTCTGACGACGGGCTAGGATCGAATGTAAATGCCTCAAAGGGGATGCCATGGTCATATCCGAGTTGCCGAGCAAAGCGGTGTGGGTTGTACCGCATAAAAAGGGTCGCACCGTTCTGACGAAATACCAGATAACCTGGTCTGATCGAATATAGGTGCATGGCTTCTCGGTGCTTCAGAGAAGGTACTCCCTCTTTCGACGAGTCGCAGAGCTATTGAATCGGTCCTGAGGGAGCAGAGAGGACTCGATCGTTGAATACCATCCCACCCGTATTGGTATAGGGATTAATCAGCACACGAATAGCTCCGAACTGAGTCGGGTCAGGGGCAGAAGCATCCACCAGCCGCATGAGTCGCGGAAAAGTGTAAGCGTCATAAAAGCTGGGTCTTTGGTGCGCAGCAAATGCCCCCAGCACAAGCATCTCAATCCAGGACGTAAAGTAATGAAGAGAGAAATTTACCACATCTACGCCTGGGGTTAAGGTATTAGCCGCAGTTCTTAACCCATGATACAGATGTGCCAGCCCCGCAATACCCACAGCTAGTCGCGTCCCCTCGGCAATGCGATGAGTGGGGTAAATAACTGAGGCTCTCATGAAACGACGGTGCATGAGAATGGCGAACCAACTGAGCCAAACACTGATGAAGCCCACGAAGAAAGTCTCCTCATCCATACCAGGAGCTGCGATCGACTCAAAAGACATGGCCGACATGATGGGAATGTAGAACTACGGCAAGTCCTTTTCTTTAGCAAGCCGCTTATTTAAACCAAACCCGAAGGGGTCATTGATGTTTGCGAACTTCGGAGCCGTCTTTGATAGAACGTCTTCGTTAAGGAAGCAAGCCATAAAGCTTTTGAAAGTGACGCCCTGCTCCTCTGACTCTGTGAATAGCTTCTCAAAAATGCTCAGAGTCTTGATCAAACTTGAACGCTTGTGGCGACGGCATTCTCGGTCGACAGGCCGTCAAGCATGGCAGGATCGGTTTCGAAGACATACTCATCGGGAGGCAGTAGTTCTTCATAGAGTGTCCCCCTGACCGGCAATCCTGAGATTTCGCGAAACTCTTCCAGAGAAATTGAAACTTCGCGGTCCCCTAGAAAGAAGGTGTTGGTAGGAAGATTCCATTGGTTTAAGAAAGCCTTAACCCACCAGACATGGGGAGACTGATAGTGGAAAAAAGACGCATAAATCGCCTGATAGAGTCCGACCCTCTGCAGTCGCGCACGATGGGCGGACAGGATATAACGGGCCCAGAGAAGGTAGCCCGTGGGATGTCGAGGGGTAAGCCTTATCTTGTAAATTTTTCCCCATGGCTGGGCTTCACCTTGGCAAATGCGGCTCCCTAAAATGTCTATAGCCGACATAGGATGGTTCGGAATACCAGTTGTTGATGGCTCAAGCCGTCCCATAGGGGTCCAGTTCAGCATCTCCACAGCAAAGGCGGTTCGTGGATGATCCATCGGCAGAAATGGAAAGGTAGGCTCTGTCGGTATCTCGCAAAGAAAACTGCGGCGACCGCGAATGATATGACCGTACCAGGTCCCCCATAAAAGTAAGTTGGTGCAATTAGGTGTAGGGTTCCTAGGCACTCTAATGAGGTCTCACAAGGCATCAACCATGCCAATTTCAAATTTTACAAGTGCCGAGAAACCCTAATACGGATCGTTAACTAGAATTTTAGGCGAAACAAGCAACTAGTTAACTACTTAACTAAAAGAACGGAAATACAACCTTTATAGATCCGGTGCTCCACCTCCATAGCTCCGTGATGAAGTCTCCTCACTGTCCAAATCAAATCCCGGGCTCTAGCGTCGGCTTCATCGGAGAAATGGGCGGGCTAGGTCATCGACTACGATGCCGAAGATGATCTACGTCGAGGCATCGCTAGATCAAGCTCCCACTTCACCAAGTCATGAAACTTGTGAAGAGAACACCCTATACTACTTGGCAAGAGGTAGAGGATGAAGAAATAGGAGGTGGGTTCACTTTAGAATTGGATTTCTCACTCATTTCATCAAGTCACCATTGATGAAGTCATGCTTTCTTCATTGAAGAAGATGAAGAAGAAAGAGATAATATTATGATAAGTTCTTAGAATAGAAAATAAAAATCAATTCTTATCATATACAAACCATGGTTTAGTGTAGAGATTTAACTAAGGTTAGATGGAGTGGTTAGGGTTAAGCATGAGACAAAATGGTCACTTAGTCAAAGCTTCATGAAGATTCAAGATGCAAACAAAGAAAGCCACCATTTTTCTCATTATGCTTTTTATTTTCCAAAAAGAATAAACAAATAAATAAATGAATAATCAAAACCCTAATCATCAACTTAACCATGGTTTAATTCTTTACACTTAACCAAATAAGCATGCATCATCAAACATGATACAAACATGTGCACAAAAGTATATCACATATACAACTTGCACATCCAAGTGAGAAAATCCATCTTAAGTGAACCAATACTAGTTAATGCAAACTAATATATCAAATATATAATTATACATTAAATCATTAAATCAACACTTGATTTAACGATCCGGTCATATCGCATATAACCGACTAGTATTTAATGTATCAGCTTACCGAATCAATCCTTGATTTGATA